>JAJIYU010003548.1:0-26563 GCA_030144865.1 Tinospora cordifolia
AAAATTTTTTTTTATTCTTTTTTTTTTTTTTTATAATAAAATTATATATAAAAGTGTATATATAAAAAAAATTTTTTTTTTTTTTTTTATATATATATATATATATATATATATATATATTTTTTTTTTTTTTTTTTTTTTCAAATATTTATAATTTGCGAAGTTAGTATTATTATTATTTTCTAAAACATTATAAATTCTAAAAACCTACCCTCATTTATTTATTATTTTTTGTTATTTTATTTTAAATTCTCATATTTCTATGAAATAATATTTTATTTCATGTTTACTTGCAACGTGTACGCGCTCATAAACTTTCGGGGTATTACAATCTACCCCATTTAAATAAAATTTTGCCTACAAAATTTGAATCAAGTTAACTAGTGTTGTCAAATGACCTGTATTTTTCACTAGTCCATTACGCTTTCGCTATGCTACACTAATCCTACTTATAGGGCAAGTCCATCTTCAGCTAGATCTTATTCATCAGCTTCATCATCTTGCAATGATAACAGATGTTCGTTTATTGCTCCTTTGAAAGCATTCTTTAAGAATTAATTAAATTTTTTTCAAGTCTTTCCTATAATTGGGTAATTCCCTAATTTTTATTAATTTCTTAGTGTACCCTAATGGTCACCACCTTCTTACTTGAGGTATCATATCTTCAATCGTTATTGGTGATTATGAAATAATATGCGTCCCATTTTCAGTGCAATGGTTGTGATCGTAGCCTTCTTTCCAAGTTAGCACTGATAAGAACTACGAGTTCACAACCTTTGACGTGGTTTAGTATAAGAACTATGATATCCTAACCCAAGTGTTATAGCTTCCTACCAACCTATACCCTTTCATTTTATCGTGCTACTGTTACTCTAGGTGCATTGTCTCTAAGTTCTCGCTTTATTTCAGTTGTTTAGGAGTTTATGCTTTCAAGTTGGCAGCATTTTGTCTGTTTTTGGGTACATATTCAATTAAGAATACTATATACATCACAAACAATCACACAACAAACAAGCAAACAATACACGCTAGCATAATGCAATCCTAAAGCTTCCATCTGTGCTTTCAGGTCCGTGCGCCCCATCCCACACTCGCCCTTCCACACAGACTTCCACCCAAAATTACATTACACCCAAACAATGGCGCAAGTGTCTTGATATCCATGACTGTAAATGTCCCAGCATTTTTAACTAAGCCCTTAGTTAAAAATAGCGCGACAATGCACCTACAGACGTGTTCTAAGGCTGACGCAAGCCCCACCATACTGTATCGCCCCATCCCAGTACAATAAAGTGCATACAAGTTCAGCCAAAGAAATCGATCACTCACCAAACATGGTCTATCATTCTTCGAATCCAGGATTCCTTCATACCCTCAAATTTCTATGCACCCCATCCTACATAGAGACAAGAGATACAAGCTCCTCCCAAACTTGGGTCTTGACCAAACAAGTGTGTGTTCAAACATGTTATCAGTCTCTAACCTATGTCCTAAAAGCTTTTAATTTATTTATGATCCATTGTACTCTCAAGACAACACTCGGTCTCTACGTAGACCTAGGGTCTCATTACTTCACTTGGCTAGTATATCCTTCAGTAGGATTGCCAAGTTTGACTACATAAAACTTCTATATGATACCACCGCCTCGAGTCATACCTGCGACTGTGAACTTCAAGCATGTTGGCATCACTCCGGCCGTAGAACATCACACCTTACGGAACCTTTATCCTGAGAAGAGGTCAACTATCAGGGACAACCACTAGTACTCGTATCACTCAACTTGAGTAAGATAACATCACTTACTTTCCTCTAGACCTCTAGCCATTATACTACTTTTCAAAATCATATTTAGGAAAATTCATTTTGCGATGAAATCAAATCCGATAAAATTCATTTTTAATGAAAATCAAGTTCTGTGAAATTTTCAATTTAGTGAAAATCAGATTCGATGAACTCAAGTCTGGCCCAGTGTATCATAATACCGGGCTTTGATACCATAATTGTAACACCCTGATCCTCAATCGGACCTCCCGACACATGTTATGGGTTGTCGCCCATTGAGAATCGGGATGCTACTTAAAATATTCTGTCCGAATCTTTTTTTATTCAATTTCTAGATGGTTGGTTCTCAGAGAAATATCTTAAAATACATTTCACACAAAACAAAAGATCAAAATAACTTTTCACCATATTCACAGGAAAAACAAAAATTATAAATCATAAGTTACAAGATTACGCAGCAGAATCAATGTAAAAACTTATATTAAAATGATAATTGTAAAACTTATATTATATCAACGATATAATCAACTGAAATTCAAAATAACAACCTCTAAAGCCTTCTATCCCGGTTGACCTTCTCCAATGAGGTGTCCAATCGAAAGTGCGAGTTTTCTAACGTAGAGTGTTGTGCACTACATCCAAGTGTTCCTGAAAAATAAAATAGGAGTGAGCTCGAAAGCCCAGTGGATCATTCCTACACATCACGCACATTATACAGACCCACTCCAAAACATTACAAACACTTTTAAACATTAGGCGTTTCAAACATTCATTTAGTTTTAGTTGAAGCCTAAGACCGAAAGAGGGTTGAAATACCTCTCGGTATTCCCTGTGATCTGAATCAGAAACACATCTCAGGTAACGCCCAAGGCCGATTACCTTTCAGAATCACAATCAGAGGGAATGTACTTGCTAGCACGGAGTACCATCTCTCAATGACTTCTAGCTGTCCTAGATAGCTTAGTGTTGAGAATACCTACGATCTGCCTTGTAGCTCGTCAATCTCAAGTGGTGGCATATAGGAGATACCACCTCGATCCGCTTGAGGCTCGTCAATCACATCGGTACTTGGATTCTTAATAATCCTTCAACTTATTTTAGTTTTACACTCAAATTTAATGATACCAAGCATCACACAATACGATAGAAAGTTAATCAAATAATGCATGCCATTAAAATAATAAAGTGCACGGTCAAATAATAAAATCTAAGTGCATAAGTTCCTATTCATGCATTTAATGATTAAATAATCATTCATCACACATCATTCAAGCATATTAAATAATGTCAATTAATTTCCTAATAAAATTCTAATAACCTAGAACTATTCAAACAAATGCATTGAATTTTAAATTCATATATAATAGTATGAGCAGGAAGTCACGCCCCAGATTTTGCCGATATTCAGGGCTCCTTGCTTTCCTTCGAGTAATCTGATACTATGAAATTGTTAAATCTAAAATTTAATAATTAATAAAATTTTTTAAGTTCCTAATTTATATTCAATCTAATCCAAGATGTTCTTAAGCCTAAATGATTTCTAAATTAATTATAAAGTTTAATATTAACTTCGACTAATTTCGAGTTATTCCTAAATTCTAAAATTTCATATAATTAAAGTAAAATTATTTCAAGGTTCTTCGAATTTCTTAATCTATCATTAAAAATTTTAATAATTGATTTTTAGGCTTCTATGATTTATCCATTTCTAAATAAGTTTTTATCTAGATTAGAACTAATAATTTAAAATATTATAATTTAAATTTTAGTTCTATAAATAAATAACTTATGTCTAATAAATCTTATTTTGCTTAAAATAAAATTCTTAGATCTAATATTTGGACTAAGATCTACTACTTGAACCCACCTTGCACGTTTTAACCCAAAACGTTGCACCAAATCAGCTTCCACTTAAAATTTCTGAATCCAGAAAATTAAGCATCATCACTTCAAACCAGAAATTTGAAATCAGAATGCTAGGGTATTATTTCCTCTATTTTTAACAACCGAAAGACCAGAAAAATGGACCAAAGTTTCAGCTATTCATATCTTTTATTCCTACTGCTCGATCGATCCAAAATCAAAACCAAACCCAGAATTTTTTTTTTGTTCTTCCCCTATTCCACGCACCGAGACGCAGCTCTTCAGCTGCATCTTCTTCTTTGCGCAGCACTCAACACACAACGACTGTTCCGTTCTTCATTCTGCTTGACGTGCTCTAAATCCCAAAACCCTCATCATTCTTCATTCATTCGTCCGGCAGCAGCTGCAAAACCAGCAAGGACTGGTTTTCTTCTTCTTCATTTCTTCGGCTATACAAACGTTTAACCGAGAAAAGCAAACCCCAAATTTCAGATTCTTCTCTTCCTTTTTTTATTCGGTTCTTCATTCCTCTGTTATCCAAACGCACAAATCCACCCAACTAGACCATCAAATTCTAGATTTTTCAACGTCTTCACCGCTTGAACCGAGCCTCTCAAATTTTCTAGAGCCTCCTTCCAATTTCTAGATTCCATTCTTTCACCACCAAAACCAGATTTCTGGTTTTTTCTTCATTTTTTTTTTATAAACTTTCATTTTTTTCTAAAAATCTAAAAGTTTAGATTTCATTATTATTTTTTTCCTATATTTCGTTGAACTACTATTTGATTTATTTTTATTTACTTATTATTATCATTTTTTTACGCGCCACTCATGCCATCGCGCTTTCATTTTCAAATCACTCTCATCGTCGTGCTCGCACAAGGAAGCTATAAAATGATTTATTTTTTTAAAGCATAGTTTATATCTACATTTAAATAAAACATGATTCTAATTCATTTATTATTATTAGTATTATAATTATAATTTTATTTTTATTTTTCGTGAACCTTGCATTATTATCATTATTATAATTATTTTATTCTATATATATTTCAAATATTTGTAATTTGCGAAGCTCGTATTATTATTATTTTCTAAAACATTATAAATTCTAAAAACCTACATTCATTTATTTATTATTTTATTATTTTTCTTTTTTGTTATTTTATTTTTAATTCTCGTTTTTTTATAAAATAATATTTTATTTCATGTTTACTCGCAACGTATACGCGCTCGTAAACTTTCGGGGTGTTACATGCTATAATATTAAATATATTATAGTGATTGAAACAAAAATGTTTTTTTTTTTCTGAAAATAATTCTCATACTATAGTGGCCATTGTTTTCAAATAATTAATATTATTTTATAAAGTATAACAAGATTCTAAATTAAATGAGATTATTTTTATAAATTAAAAAATGACTCTAAGATGATATTTTTATCTAAATTAAAATTGTGATTTTCATTATTTATTTTTATTGAGTCTATTTAGCTCGATATAATATTTTGTTTATATCTCGAGCTACATGAAAAAATTATATATATGATTGAAATTATATTATTTATATATTTGAAGCAATAAGAAAAGCCTAGAAGGCCTTAGGCTCTAAGACCCTTAGAATATTTAAAATTATTTCAATCATGTATACTAACTGAAATTATTTTTAATAAATTTTTATTCATATGAATAGAAAAAGAAAAATTTATGATTAAAATATATATAGCTTGAAGCTATATATATATATAAAATCAATCAAAATCTTATCATTTTTGTTTATTTAAATAGAAAAATATTATGGTTGATTACGCATGAAGTTCCAATACCAATTAAATACAAATTATATTATGATATTTAATTTTATATATTAAAATAACAAAACTTGAAAAAGAAAATTTATAGCCTGAGCTATATAATGAAATAAATATTTTATAACGTAAAACTATTGAGAAATTAAGTTTTAGTTATTGACTATTAAAAGTGGCTTTGTTAGTAAGATTTTCTAGTACAAAACCAATGAAAACAAAATTATAAAATTATTCTAACTAGCCGAAGGTATTGAAATATTTTGGAATGTCAAAGTTATAATGCTCTGTATGTAATTAAATTGAGTTTTGCCTATAAACCTACATATATAATTATAGATTTCTAAATTAGTCTGAAGCTAATTAAGAAATGATTTAATGGTAATAGAGCATTTGAAAAATTTTTATTGTACCATTTTTCTAAGTGAAAAAAATTGATTATAAATTAATATTATCTTTGAACACATACATTTTATTTTATTATTTAATTTTTTTATTCAACATCTATCTATTACTTCAAATCAATTTTATAAATATATTTCATGACAAACATTATTAAGAGATTCATCATAATTAAATCTGCACATGAAGTTGTTATATTACCTTATCAATTAAACTTGAAGTTTATTTTAATCATACAATGAATCATGTAATATTTAAATATTAAAATCTCATGAAATAATATTAAAAAAATACTATTTGACGTTGAATATGCTCTTGAAGAAGCATTCAAATATTGATATGATAAAAAATAATGATAAAAAATCATACTTTGATATATTTTATATACATATGCCATAAATGAAATTATTTTATGAACTATAATTATGGTTATAGTTGTTGATAATATGGTTATAACCGTTACTATTTTTTTGAAGTGAAATAATGTTTTTATTACAATATATGAAATTATTTATTATAAAGTGTTTGTATTATATATCAAATAAATTGATATTGGTTGGATACCTATAGTATCATTATATGATTGATCAATGCCTTCATGAAAAATATGTTGAAATTGAGAGAATTATTGATGGCTCCTGAAGAGTAACTACTATATTTACGAATGTGTCATATTTGCAGTGACAAAGTAATGTCTTATATTTTGCTAAAATTGCTCTCGAAGAACAATTAGTATAATGATAAATAACTGCTCTTAAAGAGCAACTTAAAGATTAGTAAATGAATGTTCTCGAAGAACAATTAGTTTTTCCTTTTGGTTTATTATACTGACACATGAGGTCGATTGAAATATATTGTAATTAGGAGCAAAAAGTTCTTTGAGACAAATATATTTATATTTTAACATGATTGGCCAATTTTATTTGGAACCTCAATATAATGCTTCTATCATGTTTTGATTCAGTGAAATAATTTCCTTATCATTAGGGGAAAGAAACTTAAATTTGAGATACTGACATATAAAATTGCTAATATAATTTGAAGCTATGTGAATATGATTTTCAAAGAAAAAGTTGAAAACCAATTGATAGTTCACAAGATCAATTAACTATGTGAACATGAATCTCAAAGGAAAAGTTAAAAAAAATCAATTGATAGTTCACAAGATCAGTCATGTGCAAATAACTAATGCACAAGTTATTTGTGAAAGTTTGACATACCTGAAGTGTGATTGAACGATCAAGTTAAAAGACACATATGCAAAATATTCTTAAAGATGAATAAAATAATATTATGCTTACATGTCCTATGAATTGAGAATTAAATATTTCATGGAATGAAATAAATTGAGGATGTGAGTATTCTGAGACATAAATATCTCTTGAAGAGGTATATATTAAAAAATCAAACATTCTCTAAAAAGAATAGATTTAATATGAATGTCTAATAAAAAGATATAAGGATGCCTTGTATGTGAAAAATATCATAAATTCAATATATGTGCGAAATATTGAATGAAAATGAATATTGCTCATGATATTTATAATATTTCAAAGTGTTCATTGATATTCTATAAAATGAGGATCTCACACTATATATTATAGAATAATGTCGATATTAAAAATGAATAATTTAAACTCATTGACGAATGAGAAATATTTTTATACTTGATAGTGTATAATGTGTTGGATACAAATGGATCCATGGATGATGATATATATAAAAAATTTCATAAGGATTAAAATTTCAGAAGGATTAAAATTTATGAAGGATTAAAATTTATAAGGGATTTAAAATGTATGCTTGAAGCAAATACTTCGAAATATAATTTTTACAATCGCATATATTACTTGATTATTTATGTGCATCTTTTACAACCTGTTGGTTGCTATTAGTGATCATATTTATATGTTTATACTATAATTACATTTATTAATTCGTGTTTATTATGTTTATCCTTATTATTTATTGCTTGAATGATATGACCATGTAGGAAGTAGTGAAGAAATAGAAAAGATATTAAATTTGAAGAAATTTGATATGAATCAGCTTGTAGATTGAGAATTTTTCAAGTTGAGTTCTTGTCCATCACAAAAAGTTTATTTAAAAAGTTTTAGATGGACAAAGCATATCCATTAAGTTCTCAAGTAGTGATTAGATCACTTGAAATTGAAAAAAATTACTTCATCTTCGTGATGGATAAATTATTGGTCATAAAGTATCAAATTTTATTACTATTGATATACTTATGCTATTAACAAATTGTACAAGATTAGATATTATTTTCTCTACTAAGTTACTTGTAAGATATAACTCCCATAAGCTCTAAGATGTTACAATGACATTAAGCACATATTATGCTTTCTTTGATAAACGAATGATATGATTCTATATGTTTGAAAAAAACAAAGTAACACCATAGTTGGCTAGAATACAAATATTGAGTTTTTATTAAATCCTTACAAAATAAGGTCACAAAGATAATCCATTGGCAATATTGAAATGTTATAATGATCCTTGAAACTGATTTTTCAAATCATTATGAGATTCTAGCAATCTGTAAAACAAGTCATGATGTGTATAATAAAGATCTATGATCCAACATATTCAAAGATACTATGAATTAATTTCTATTAAGTTTGTCTGTCAAAATCATATGAAGAAAATGCAACGTATATTGCATGGTTACGAGAATGATTTATCTAAGGTGACATGACCAAATATATTTCACTGAGATTCTTCTTTGTATACGAGCTTCAGAAGAATGATTTTTCAAATCATTATGAGATTCTAGCAATCTGTGAAACAAGTCATGATGTGTATAGTAGAGATCTATGATCCAAATATTCAAGGATGCTATGAATTATTTTCTATTAAAGTTTGTTTGTCAACATCATATGAAGAAAATACAACATATATTGCATGGTTACGAGAATGATTTATCCAAGGTGACATTACCAAATGTATTTCACTGAGATTTTTTTTATATAGGAGCTTTAGAAGAATGATGGAATTCAACAAATAAGATTAAGTAAAAATCTTAAATACTTGTTCATAAAACTTCTGGCAAGTACAAGATTTGGATGTGATGACTTAAGACATTTTAAGTATGACAATAAAAGAAAGTTTTCACATGTCATCATGAGGAGGAGAAGAAATAAGAGTTATTGATTAGTATACTGTACTTTTTTTTCCCTTAGCTAAGGTTTTGTCCCACTGAGTTTTCTTTGCAAGGTTTTTAATGAGGCATTCTTAACAATAATATAATACTTCAAAAGAACATATACTCTTTTTTCTTTTAGATTTTTGTCTCATTGGGTTTTATCTAATAAAATTTTAATGAGACATATTCTCATATAAAAGACATTTAAAAGGGGAGTGTTATGAATAATTATTTTAAATATATTTATAACCACTACCATTTAATATTTTATAACTTCTTTGTTTTTAGAATTTATAACTCCTAAATCTTATTATGTCCAAATTAAATATTATAATTATAATTTATACAATACTCATTTCTAAAAATTATATTAATGGGTATTTATATTATAAAATTTGTATCAAGGTTAAAAATCAATTTCTTATCAAGAAAATAAAAAACTCTTATCTATTTTTATTCTTTTAAGTTAATCTTCTTAATTTTTTAATCTTGTAATAATTTTTTTTTATTTCATAATAATATGACAATTTTTCTATTTTTAAATTAAAAAAATCTCTATCCAAACCAAAAAATCAACCCGTACCTAAGCCACCTAAGACCACAAACAAACAAAAAAACAAAGCAACAATACTAAGTGACGCAAGTACTAGAAAGAAAACAAATTAATGTTGACCGTCATTTTCTCTTTCTAGTCGCTTTGTCTACCGCCTAAGCACCGCCGCGTTCATTGCCACCTAAGAATTTTTTTATTATTTTTTATTTATTTTAAGTTAGAGACGTTCGCCATGCTTTGAAAATAATTATTAAATTTATAAAAATAATTAAAGTTATTAAAATTATATTTATTAAATTTATAAAATAGTTTTAAAGTTATAGTAATATTTATTAAAATTTAATAATTTTATGATTTGAAAATTTAAATAAAAATCTTTGTTTCGAAAATAAAATAATAATTTAATATAGTTTTACTATAAAAAATTATTAAATTTGATTATTAATTATTTTAATTACAATTATTTTTAAATTTAAGTTGCATAAGCTATTTTTTAATACTTTTGTAATACAATCAAAAGAAAATCGGGCTTCCGTGCCATTTTCGTTGAAGCACATTTCAGCAAGACCAAAAAAAAAAAAAAACATTGCAACAGCTTCGTGGCAGTTGATTCCAGACGGTTCTGCTTATCATCGGACTTAAATTCCGATAATTTTGTCGTCTGCATCACCATCGTCGACACCATCTTCGTCTTCAGCTACCCGGAGCTGCTCGCTTTAAAACAACAGCCTGTTCCACCGCCATTACCGCTACACCACTTCTCTCATCGTCTTCTCTTTACTGTGTCGGTGTTTCAGCCAATCAATCAACAAAAAAAGAGGAGAAGAAAAAAAAAAAATCCTCTTTCTGATCAACTACTACGGGAAGAGTTTAATTTTGTCTATTTCGCCGAATCAGATGATCAAATGTCAAATACTTGCCCACGAAGCAACCAACACAACATACCATGCGCAACCAATCTTCCCTCTATAAATTCCCCACTCAATCAGCCCAAATTCCCCCATCCCAAACCCTAATTCTCACCATAGCCCCCCTCACCCCAAATCACCATGCCCGATGTACCCCACAAAGACGACAGCAACAACAACAACGATTCCAACAACAGCAACAGTTGGAATTCGACGTCGTTTGCTGCCTTTTTCGAAACCTGGTTAGTCCGGCAAGAACACTACTTAGACGAGCTAATCTTCGCCGAAACAAACTACGACGAACAGACACAAGAACAGGAACTACGAGCTTTGATCTCACGGGTGTTTTCACACTACCAGCAATACTACGAAGCCAAAACCCTGGCCCTCCGCAACAACGTCTTCCACGTTTTTTCCCCCTCTTGGTTCAGTTCTTTGGAGCAATCCTTGCTTTGGATTGGTGGGTTCAAGCCCGCCTTGGCGTTTCGGCTCGTCGGGTACTCGGTCTCCGACCTGACGGAGGAGCAGTCAGAGAGGATGGAGCTGCTGCGGTCGGAAACGAGGACGGCGGAGAAGGAATTGGAGGAGGAAATGGCCATCGTTCAGGAGAGCGTGGCGGCGCCGCCGATGTTAGAAATGGCTAGGAGGGCGGGGAGATTGGTGGACAGGGATCGGAGAATTGGTGTGGATTCGGTGCTGGCGACGCTGCGGAACTCGATGGAGCTTTTGGTTGAGAGTGCGGATCTTTTGAGGGCGACGACAACGAGGAAGGTGATTGAGATACTTACTCCTGTTCAGGGTATTAGGCTGTTGATTGCTGCTGCTCAGCTTCAGCTTAGGGTGAGAATGTGGGGGTTTCAGAGAGATGCTATGGAGAGGGCGAGGAGTCCTTGAGTAATTCACCATGTATGCTATTTGTCTTTTGATGAAGTGCTTCTGAAACAAATATATGAAGATGGTATCTGTGTGCTGTGTGGCTTTTGGCGTTCATATTGTTACAAATTTTGGGGTTTGTGGAAAAGTTGTAAGCAGAGGGAGGTGTTTGTTGAAATTAATGCCCACCACGCACTTATCTGTTATTCTTATTTGGTGGGTTTTTGTTGAGAGGTATCTCACCGAAAGAAATTCAGTACCACTCAGCTTTTTAGTTTGTTTTTTTATGGGCTTAATTTGGAAGAGTTTACGATGTGTTAGAAGAAATTCCTACATCTCATTTTCTAATGTTATTCTTTGTTGCCATGTTTGACCAAATGCAAGTACCAGTTTTTCCACTATCATTCTATTGAATAGAAGAGACGGGACATAATGATGACAAGGTGTTTGAACAATTCAAAAACCTCTTTTGTTTCCTTCTTGGCTATTGTTCTCTAGGCATAAAGAAGTTGTGAGAAGGAAGGAGTTTGAAGGAAGAAATTGGAGAAGCAGATGGATGGAAGAGCTAAAAAGTTGCAGCCTTTTGGTTGCTTTGGTAATCTGCCAAACGATTGATGTTACTTACAAGGTTTGTTTTTTAATTTTTCCTTGCAAGGAAGCTTAGAGCAGAGCGGCGGAGATAAAGACTAACTCGTTAACTTCATCGATCAGGACACTAATAGCTTCAAACTATGATGTGAGTGCTAGTTTGGATTTTGGAGCACTTGACTTCAAGATCAAGACATCTGCAATACTTATACTCATCTCAAGTTTAATATACCATCTACATCATTAATCTATCATTCACATTATCAACTTATTAAACTTTATTTATTAAATTCTTATTTACAATGTTAATAGTTTATTAAATTATATTATATGGGTCTCGCACTTACATTAATTTATTAAATACACTCATTACAATATATATATATATATATTATTTACCTTTAAATTAAAAATATATATAATTATTTGAATTTACAAAAAAATTTATTTTTTATACTTATTTATTTAAAAATTAATTTTTGAATTAATTATTTATAATATTAAATTTTAAATATTATAATAATTATTTTACAATATTTTATTCATAAAATTTTTTTAGATAATTATTATTCATGCAAAAATAAAAAATAAAAATAATTATTTAATATAAAAGTAATATTTTTTCTATTTATTTATTAAAAAATAATTGAGTACCTAAATTATTAAAAATAAATATTTTTAAATATTAATAATCGATTTTTTCATAGTTATTTTAAAAATATTTTTTACATTTTTCTAAAATTATATATATATATATATATATATATATATATATATTATATACATTTAAATTAAAAATATATATATTTATTTGTATTTATAAAAAAAAATTATTTTTTATAATTATTTATTTAAAAAATTAATTTTTAAATTAATTATTCATAATATTAATTTTTAAATATTATAATAATTATTTTACAATATTTTATTCATAAAATATTTTTAAAAATAATTATTATTCATGCAAAAATAAAAAAATAAAAAAATTATTTTTCTATTTATTTATTAAAAATAATTTGGATATGCAAATTATTAAAAATAAAAATTTTTAAATATTAGTAATCGATATTTTTCATAGTTATTTAAAAAATATTTTTTAGAAATTTTTAAAATTTTATATATATATATATAATTTAACTTAAAATAATTCAAATTTTATTTTAACTTAAAATAATTTTTTATTTTTATTTTATAAAAATAAATATATTTGAATTTTATTTAAATTATTAATTTTAATTATTTAAAACAGTTAAGAACTTTTATTTATAAAAATTAATTATTTTACATATATATATATATATATTTACATAAATATGTGGAAAAGTCTATGAGACGTTTACGTCGCTAGTGAATGGCGAAAGTGGAATAACAAACTTAATAAAAGAATCAAAATGGCCAAAACACCTGAAAACCATGTATTATTGATCTAAATAAGTGTAAGAGTGATACCAATCTGAGAAGTACGAGAAATGACGAAGAAAGACACTAAACACCAGAAATTTCATTCTGGTGACCGCGGTCGGCCTATAGTGACCGCGGTCATTGCAGGAAAAACCCAGAAAGCGAAGGCAAACGCATCGTTCTGGTGACCGTGGTCATCGCGATAGAAACCCAAAAACGAACAGCGAAGTGTGTACTGGTGACCGCGGTCCGTATCTGGGTGACCGTAGTCCTCACGCGAAAAATCCAGAAATGAACAATGCACACCAGTCTGTCCACCTCGGTAATCACATAGTGATCGCAGTAGTAGCACAGTGACCACGGTCATGCTACAGTGACCGCGGTCATTCGTCGATTTCTATATAAACGAGCATGCGCAGAAAACCCTAGATCTGAATTTTTTCACCGCAAATTACTTATTTCTTTTTCTAGCTCCCACCTAACTTGTTTGCTTCATTTCTTAAGTGTTCTATTGGGTTCTAAGGGTGGTTTGAGCTCCTTCAAACAATTTTCTACCGTTCTAAATCGTTTTTCTCAAATGTAGTATGTTTTTCCTTGAGTTAATGTGTGATTTAAACTCAATGACCAAGTGTTAAGGTCTTAAGCACATGTCGCCGACCCCGACGACTGCGGCAATGCTTCGCATTGTCGCGGTAATGCGACATGCACTAGTGTCTCTTGTTTTGTACTGATTTTGGGTGCATTTGAAACACATGTGCCAAGAACACAATCCTTAGGGTTTTGGTCATGCCATGTATGCCTTAGACTCACACGTTTTGATTGTTTAAAAGCCCTATAGATTGATAACCTAAGGCGTGCACGGTGAGGAGAAAGGCGCGAGATCGAGAAGTACAAAGTGGGTGTGATTTTCTTACTCCCTAGCCTTGTCCAAATTTTGAATGCTTGACATGATGTTTGTTAGTTTAAGATTTGTTTAGGAGCATGCTAGGACTTGCTTGATTGACCTTGGTTGGGTTGGACTTGGTGTATGTCTTGATGCATGGTTGTTTGTGCCATAACATGCTAGATAGAGATTTCTATGAGATGAATTCCATGAATGGCTGAACGCATCTATTTTGATTTACTCTAAATGTTCCTCTGATGGTCTCATATGACTTGGAATGACATGTATGACTAAAGAACATTAAATTAAGATTAATAAATCCACGTACTGGTACGGTGACCGGCCTTAGGGTGTCATCGTGGGTGTCCCTACCCGAGCTGACTGCGACAGTTGATAGTGTCTTCGGATGGAGAGTCACTGCGGACTTCCATCCTTGGATCGTGGTCCCGAAGATAACCGGCCCTCGGGCGTTACCCCCGGATTCGCTCCCGGACCACACAGGGGATACCGAGGGTTATGGACTTTCTCGGTCTTAAATGATAACATAACAAGAAATTGTGTGAAACGCCTAATGTACTGAAAGCGATTGCATATTTTGTATTCTGGTTTGTGAAATACTAGCGATGTATAGGGATGATCTACTGGACTCTCGAGCTCACCCCATTTTTTCATTACAAGTGATCATTGACACCGCAGGAGTAGGCCAGCACATGGGCTGTCTTTTTGGGTAGTGACTTCGCTGGGAGGTTGTTACAGTTTTTCTTCAGTTTTATTTGAGTTTATCATTGTACCATTTTGGCTGTAAATAATCTTTTAGTGTTTGAATTGAACTGGGCATGTGCCCTCTTTTATTTTGAACTATTTCACATGTAAATCAAATATTTTGGAACTTAGGCCCATTGGGTCTTGTTTTATCTTCACACCATGTTTTGAAAATGGATTTGAAATGTTATTTCGCTGCAAAGTGTTTCATTTGGCCAAATGTGAAATCACTATGGATTTATGAACGAACTAAATTTCGCTACATATATTTTAATGAATTTCACGTCTACTGAAAGAAACCATTACTTTGATGGCTATTGTATATTTTAAATTTTTACATCATAGCCTATTTAATAGAAAGGTATGAAACTTGAGATTGAATGAGGAAGGAAATCGAACCACGTGGCCTCCGGCTCTCGGCGAACAAACGGGTGACCCGGCATCTCCCGCCGAACGAACGAACGAGCGCGTGGCCCAAGTGACGGATCATTGCAACAGAGACAGAAACGGACACCGGGAGCCGGGTTGTCACACCACATGTGGCTTCTGGGCGCTGCAGCACCTACAACGCCCAACTTTTTTTTTAAAAAAATATTATCGAGCGCTCGGTAATTTTAAGTTGACATTAGACGCCCAACAATGGGCGTTTGACGTCTGCTGGATTATTGAGCGCCAGCTTGGCGCTCAATAATCCAACATTGTGGATGCCCTCAGGACAATAATATAGGCTTTGGATGTCGTGGCTTTGTTACTTAGAAATTTAAAAAGATTACAAAAAAATTTTGACAACATCAAATGTTACTTCATTTTGAGTGGCATGAAGTAACTCTTTTTGGACTTTGTGAAATAGGAGTGATAATTTGTGATCCGACATAATAATTTTATACAATACGACATTATGATACGAAGTTAATAGGATTCAGTCAAAATGTGTAAAATATGATTAGAAACGACTAAATGTAGGTTATTGTTAAGAAAATGTCATTTTATATGTGACGTGACAAGTTTTAAATATAAGTTGGCATATTTGGTGCTGACATGTCTTATTAAATTAGTATTCATATATTTTAGAAATACTGCTAACATTTTGAAAATGATTTCTCGTTTTGGTGCTATTGATAATCCTAAAATGACATTGTTAGAAATGTTTTATTTCATGTCTCTAAAAAACAAAATATTAATGTTATAGGAAAAATTAATTTATTGCATGCCATTATTGAATTTTATGTTGTCAATATCATAAAATTGCTACCGCATCTTAAAATATGGAATTATCGTTAACTATATATATAATGCTTCATGATTATGAAAATCACTAACAACAGATTATTGTTTTTAAAAAATTGAATATTGGTGTTTTTTGGAAATAATATTTTTATTGATTCTCTTATGAGTTTTTAGAAATCAGATTACAAAATGTTGGATTAATTTTAGAAATTGAGGATGGCATGATTAGAATATGGTATATTGCATAATGTTTTCGAAATAAAAATAGTTCATATTCTCTAATAATTGTTGGATAAGTTTTTGATTTTGGTACCTTTAAGAAAATACTTTCAATCTGTTTGGTGGCCAAATTTCTATGATATCGTCTACTTATAGAAACTGTTCTTAAAAATGTTAAATCAGTTTTTGGAAAAAAAATATTCTTAGTATTTTTGGAAAATAGAATATTGAATTTCTATGACTCTTTTCAAAAATATTTCTTAATTTTGTTTTTTATAAAAGCAAAATATTCCGATACTTATTTTGGTATTATGTTTGGTTTTTAAAAAAAGGAACGTTCTTTAAAAGGCTATTAAAACTGTATAGAATGTTTTTAATATTTCCTTTGGTAATATCTAAAAACAATATATCTCAATTTCTATGTTCAGAATCAATTTCCTCTCTAGCATATTTTCATTGAAAAATTTACAAGTGTTCTTTAAGAAAAGAATTTTAAAATTATGGCGATGTGTTTTTAAAAGTTAATAGGTTATTCATTCCATTCAGTAAAGATCTCAGCTTGCTGATAATTAGTGATAAAGGAAAGAAGCAAAAGAATCTCAGTGCTCTCGAAAAGTTGTAGTTTTTTGCAAATCTATTCCTAGACTGTGCTCACAGTATCGTGTCACAGTAGATCGCATAGTTTCCGTAGAAAAATGCCCAGAATATTTTTTTGCTATAAAAAGTTTTCTAACTGAAGTCTATTTATACAGAGGCGACTGAAGCTTTCATTATTACTTGAAACTACAAAGAAAACATTATTAATGCATATGAGAGTCATTGTATTGAGCATTGAAAGCTGAATTCATTATTCTTGTTTTATTGAGTAATCAAAGGAGTTGTACTTTCTGTAGGTTGTGTGTTTGCAAAGTTTGACAGCGCTCTTCTAGACAAGAGGAATTTGCTATGTTTCATGTGCATAGAATGTTACTGCAGAATTTTGAACCAGCTGTATGTATTGCAAAGTATGACATCGGTGTTGTGGTCATCGTGTTAGTCTAGGTGCAATAGTTGTACGAGTTGTTCACAGTAGCATTCTTTATCTGGGCGAAGTCGCACAGATGTAAGCTTGTTGGCCGAATTGCGTAAACATCTCCTTGTGTCGTTTCCCTTCCTGCAACATCTTTTTATTTCCTTGCTGCACTTCATTTGATTAACATGGTATTAACAGTCTTAGTGACTCAAGAACTTACAATTGGTATCAGAGCGGGTTACTTTTCTTCTTGAAGCCTTTAACTTGGCAGGTTAGATCCGCTACAGAAATGAATCACTTCACCACTGTAATATCCCGACTATTTTCTGTATATATATATATATATGTATGCATATGTCATTTAATTGATTAATTGGTATAGACACATGCATATATATTAATTAGTACCTAAGTATATGACACTTTATTGGTGCATATACGTATATATATATTTGTCATTGATATGCAATTAATTAATTGACATAGAAGATACGCATTAATTAATATTAGACATATAGAAATGTTGGGTAAATATATTCTTCTCTATTTAAATAAGAAAATAATATTTTGAATAGTATACTTAGTATGATATTAATATAGAAAAATATGTGTGTAAAGTATTAATTAGATGCATTCATGAAAATAATATTTTATTTAGTATGATATTAATATATATAGAAAAATATATGTGTAAAGGAAATGCATTCATGAATATAATATTTTATTTAGTATGATATCAAGATATGTATATATTATATAGAAGAATATATGCGTAAAGAAGATGCATTCATAAATATAATATTGTTATAGTCCCATATTGGAAAATAGACAAAACTAGTTGAAAAATGACTCTATATAACCCCCCTACTCTACCCATTTTAAATATAGAAAATGATAGCTCCACATTGAAAAAATAGACAAAACTAGTTGAAAAATGACTCTTTATAAACCCCCCTACTCTACCCATTTCATTCATCCCCAAAGTAAGAATCGAAATTCCTCTTGCTCTCTCTTTGTCTCCTTCTTGGCAACCTCAATCCTTGTTCTTCTTTTCTTGAGCTATTCTAAATAGTTTGTGAAGTAGTAGCAATGAAATACTACACAAGTTAGGAAGCGATCTCAAGGTAAATTTCTTTTCTTTCTTTTAATTTATTATTTTGATTTAAATAATGCTTGCTTGTTTTGTTAGTTTGATTTTATTCTTGTCCTTTATATTTATACTATTTAATTATTATATTGCTTATGACCATGAGAGTATGCTCTGTAGTTGCGTATTGTACGATCTTCTACATCAGAAATCGAAAGTCAATATGAATGTTATACTGTTAGAGCTATTATTTATTAATATACTGTTTATGACCAAGAGAGTATGCTCTGTAATTGCGTCTTGTACGATCTTCTACATCAAAAAATGAAAGTCAATGATCATGTTATACTATTTTAGTGTTTAAATATTGTTGAAATGTTTATTTATTGTACCATTGCACACATAAATAAGATTAAACAAAGATTTCAACCACGTACTGGTACGGGAGACTTTCTATGTTTCATGTAGAATTGGAACTGGTTGTCAATACTGACACTAAAATGAAACGGGTTTCAAGAATGATCCCACTAGAGATGGGTTTGAGTTTCAAAATTGATCTCTCTCCCAAGACCTGAAGCACAGAGGTTATTCCCGTTCGGTTTAAATTACGACTGAAACAATATGTTGTTTGAATCAATTTAATCCCTGAAAGTGTTTGATATGCTTGTATTATTTGGTTGAAATAATGAATTAAATAGATGGAATGATTCACTGAGTTTTTTAGCTCACCCCCTATTTTTCACATTTCAGGAAATTAACTTATCAGCCAACGTGGAGAATTATTTGTTCTTTTATGTATTTCATTGTAGGGCATGTGGGCCCAATCTAAATTATGTTTTTTAGTTTTGAATTTTTTTTTGCTATAATTGATCACTGTACTCAAAATTTTTGAATAAATAAATGACAGATCTTATTTATTATGATGTCATTTTGTATATAGACTAAACGGAAACCCTCATGGATTTGGGTCTAAGAAGAAGAAAATGTAGCACAGGCTCATTTCCCGGTTGGCCCAAGATTATTGATTAAGAAAATTATACCGTCAGTTGATGTAGATGATGGGGCTCGGGAGGTGAGGTGTTACAAAGGTGGTATCAGAGCCTAGACTTTAGATGCCTTGGGAAAAATTAGAAAGATTTGACTAGTCAGGTAATGCTATTTATTTATTTAAATTAGAAGCCTTACCTCCTGTTTTGAAAACTAAAATGATTTTTGAAAGATTTCTTTTCGAAAAGAGATATATGTTTTTCCACAGCTTTGTTTGGATACAAAGATTATGAGTTAAGCTGATAGTGGGTAAGCCTTGTCCCGGGTAAAGCTAAATATTGAAAGGGAGATGAGTTATCCCGTTCTAGAAAGCATGATTGCTGAGTAGACTTCGGTCTCGTCGTCCGATCTGGAGGTTGTCCCACAAGCTCATACGAGTAGTTGGAGTTGAAGAACACACTTATTTTCTTACAAAAGAAAATATGGAGGCGATAATTAAAGGCTATAAAAATATCTGTTATTTTTCACAGCAGAAAAGCTACTGAAGCTATCTCGAGGATTGCCTTGCTTGACTCTCGCATGGTCAGATATGCAGATGCTATTATTAGAACTATCCAGACTACACTCAACTCTGGTACAATTTTTATTACTTTCTATCCCAACTTCAATGTATTTCTGCGAGATCCTCATGTTCTTACAACTTTAAGTCTTCAAGTCCAACTTGCTGGTACTCCTTTAGTGCAAACAGCTTTGGTAGCCACAGTTCATTACCAGATTGCCTATAGGGTCCAAAATCATGCTATTGATATTCCCTATAAGGGTTCTAATGTTCAAAGTTTGATGTTTGACGTCAATTCTCAAGGAGCTATTGCCCATACTTTTATTCCGAGAGCATTGCCTTTAGAAAGGTTACAAAAGCTTTTTCCTTAAAAATGGATAATAAGTTATGAAGCTCATTTCCAGACAACTAAAGTCTAGCAAACTTCTTTTGCTGTTCATCAACGGCGCTCAGACGGACTTGTTGAAACCACTTTTCTAGAAAATCTTATGACTCATCTGCGAGCCACGATAGCAGATGTTAATATGGTTGATATCTCTGAGGCAACTTCTCATATTTGGCAGGATTCTTCCTGTACGTGCTCAAGCTGTCTAGATTATAATTTTGATTTACAGTATGATGTTCCTGAAAAACCAAAGAGTCAATTTTCTCAAGGAAATATTCAAGAACGATATGAATCAGGAGATCCTCTAGTTGGTATCATTGATTCTCCTTCAGGACGTTTCCAATATTTTGTCCTTCTCTTTGAAGATGTTCCTCCAGAATGCAATGTTATTTCTGGCTCTGTCTCTTCCCAAGTCCCTCCTAATGACAAATTTGAAGATCTTTTTACTGGCCTTCCCATGCAATATCAAGTTAAACAAACCAAAATTGTGATGCCATCTGGACCAGAACTGAAACCTTTATCTGATACTAAGGTAGTTTTCAACTGGCAATCCAATAATGTTTTGTTTCAAAATGATATTCTCATATCTATTGCACAAAAACAAGATGCGATGGCACAAAAACAAGATGCGATGGCACAAAAGCAAGATTCGTTTATCCAGCGCCAAGATTCTAAAGAACAACTTATTATTGCTATTCATGATCGTCTGGATCAAATCCATCAAGAACTAATGGACTTGGCCAATTCTGTTGAAAGCTATACAGAAACATCTGCTCTTTTTCTTCCTCTAGAAAGAGAACAGAAGTCCCTCAGATCAGTTGTGAGATATTCAAGCTAAGACTTCAGCCGTCCCCTCTTATGAGCCTCACTATGCACCTACCCAAACTAGACCCTCTTCTGTCTTTTCTTCACTTTTTCCTGTTGATTATGAACCTGCTTCTCAACAAAAACAAAGGTCTTCACTAGTGCCTCCTCTCAAAATTCATGCTCCCCAGGCTCCATCTCGACTTACAACAACTGAACATCTTTTCAATAGGCGTAAAGACAAGGGTAGACAAAATATGGTTCTCACCATAGATACTCCTTCACCAAATACCCTGGCTGACTTTCTCCAGCATGTTGCTCAGATTGATGACCCTACACCTGAAGTTCATCATAGTATTCCCCAAAATAAAGACGAAGACGAAGGATCTTTGACTCCTTCCTCTTTCTCTTCTTCCACATCTGACTCCTTTGAATCTGATAATATTTTGGTAGCTTCACGAACAGGTGAATCAAGCAGGTCTCATGTTGATGCAGCCCCTAAACCTGAAGCCATAGAACTTCCAGGGCCTCCCCCGGCTCCTTCACATCCTTCCAGCCATACCAAGACTAATGGGTTTCATACCTTTAACTTGGATAAACTACCTTATGATGATTTGCCTCTTTTCTTTCATGACATGTTGTCATGGTGCCATTCTGAAAAACTCAAAGGCCTCACTGATCGTCTTGTTATTGAGAAGCTGGTTACAAAATTTTTTGGTAGTCTCCGAGATTGGTGGCTTGATATAAAGGAATATCGTCAGGTTCATTTTCTTAACCGACCCTTTTTGGAATTAATGGATCATCTCTATACTACATTTGTTGGCCCTCTTGACCATGTTAAAGAACGAGCACGAGAAATGTTTCTCTCTACCAAGTGCTATACTTTTTCAGAAAAGGATTTTCGAGAACATTATGCTAAGATGTCTCGAATTTTTTATCTCATCAATGGTTATGATGATAATAATCTCAAAGTGGTCTTCTTCTATTTGTTCCCACGACCAATATCTTCCAAAGCAAAAATTCACATGCAGAATGCTAACAAGAAATTCGAAGATTGTACGTTGGGCCAATTATTTTCTTTCATCCAGCTTGGCAGGATGGAACTTTGCTCTGACCACTTATTTTTTCAACACTAGCTTAAGATGGGCAAGACTCTCCAGAAATCTTGTATGAATGATGATCCTACATATTTCGGCAAGTGTCATCCATATGAACCTTGTTCTTGTTTGAAAGGTTCTCCCACTTTCCCTATTCCTTGGCAGCACAAGTCTAAGAAACATCATTGAAAAGAAAGCATTGGAGACATCATTCCTCCTCGAAAAAATACAAATGGAAGTTCTTACGAAGAAAACAATTCCGTAAGAAGTATGTTGATTCTCGGTGCTTTATTTGCAAAAAATTTGGGCATTTTGCAAAGGATTGTCCTAGCAAAACAAAAAGGCATGCAAAACTCATCTCCCAGATTGAACAGCTCACAGACATAGAACTTTCTGATGTTGAGTTTCTTTATTCTTTGGATGATGAGTTTTCTCCTATGGCATTAATGGCGATTTTCGACACTCAGGCTCTAGTTCTTAATACTGAACCCCCTGCCAACGCCATTTCTCATCTGCTTTATGCCAAATTCCAGGTATATTTATCCCCTTACCATAACCCTATTACTCTCACCGCTCTCTTTGATACAAGTGCTATTGCTACTCTCATGCATCCCTCAATGCTCCCGTCTGATTGGTGAAAACCCTACCACCAAAATTTCAATACCGCAAGCTCTTCCTCTTTGGTTGTCACACTGATCAGCAAACCAGTGAAGATTTGTTTGCATCCTCTCCTTACTATCAAACATAGAATACTGGGTGCTCCTAATTTGCTTAAAGATTTCATTATTGGATATGATATCATTTAGCAACTCAGGAGACTTACTTGGACTCCTCAAGGAGTACGGACCCCTTCTGCTTTCATTCTTCGGGTCTCCACAGTTATTCCAACAGTTCATGTTATTGATGATCCCAGGATTACTGAGCTTTGCCAGAATATCATTACTAATTGCTGTGCTGAGAATCATACAAAATTTCTGCAAAAATGTTCTTCTCCCTTATGACTTAATCCTGAGTTTTTTTATCAAACTCCCATTTAAGCTCAATGAAGACATTAATCCCACTAAGTTTACTCATCATGGAATGCCACCTTCTCAGCTTGCTTTGGCCCTTGCTGAAATTGAGCAATTAAAATCTCAAGGTCTTATTGAGCCAACAATATCTCCCTGGGCATGTGAAGCTTTTTATGTCAATAAACGAGTAGAACAAGTTCGTGGAAAGCTTTGTCTTGTCATCAATTATCAACACCTCAATGTCTTTCTTCAAGATGACAAGTTCCTTCTCCCCAGGCCAGAAACTCTTTTTCAGCATCTCTCTGAAGCTTATGTGTTTTCCAAGTTTGATTGCAAATCAGGTTTTTGGCAGTTAGGAATTCATGTTTCTGATTGTCCCAAAACCGCATTTGTTGTTCCAAGGCACCATTACCAATGGACCGTTCTTCCCTTTGGTTTAAAAATAGCTCCATCTCTATTCCAGAAAGCTATGAACAAAATTTTCCAACCGATTCAGTATAATTCTTTGATTTATATCGGCGACATCTTGCTATTCTCTAAAGATGTAGAATCTCATATATCTCTGGTTTAGACTTTCTATGAGCTTTGTAGATCTGTTGAAAAGAAAATGCAGCTTTTTCTTTCATCCATTGATTTTCTGGGTATGAACATCCAAGATGGCCAGATTGCCCTCTAACCCCACATTGCTCTCTAACCCCACATTACTCTAAAAATTCTTGAGTTTCTTGACACATTTCCAGATAAGCAAACAATTTACCAGTTTCTCGGCTTAGTTAACTATATGAGTGTTTTCATTAAAGATTTATCTAAGCTTACAAGCTTGTTTTATGGATTGCTAAAAAAGAATCCTCCTCCTTAGGACTCTTCTCACACCAAGGCAGTTCAGGAACTCAAGCTTAGAGCGCAGACACTACTCAAGCTCAAGATCCTTGGTTCTGGTCTCCGTATTCTCCAAACAGATGCCACTGATGCACATTGGGGAGCTGTCCTACTTGAACAACTTACTGGTAATAGCAGAGTTGTCTGTGGTTATAAAAGTAGAACATTCAAAACATCCGAACTACATTATCATTCCACTTTCAAGAAAATTCTTGCTGTTAAAAGAGGCATTGAGAAATTTTAGTTCTTTCTTGTTGGCCATCATTTCCATATTGAAATGGAAATGTCCAGTTTCCCTCAAATGTTGCAATTCAAACAGAAAACTCTCCTTAATCTGCAACTCTTACGATGGGCAAAGTGGTTTTCCCAAAATTTTTTTACTGTCCGACACATTCTTGGAAAATCCAATGTCCTTGCTGATTTCCTTTCTAGTCCTAAGAATTCCAATCCCATTGCCTCTAATTTTGTTGGAGTTATTGGTTCATCCTTGTCTGCTCCTGATCCTTTTGATGGATCTTCTGACTCTCCCTCTTATCTTTTGACTTTTCTTGCTTCTCTTCTTGTTGATCTTCGAGAACTCATTTATTAGAAAATCCTTACTCAACCAAAGATTGATAGTTATTTGAAAATCATCACCAAAAACCATGGTATAATTTTTGGTCATGTTCCCCATCCTACCTTTCCTTTTCTTTTCCCATTTCGTCTTCCTTCTTATTATCATTTCCTTAAGGCAGCTTATTATTTTTTAATGATTATTCTCCAGTCTTGGTGGATTGGTTTTTGCCTTGACAAAAATCGTATTCGGACCTATCTATTTCAAATGAGTATTGTTACTTCTCAGCCTCTTTGTCGATATTCTAGGCCAGATCCTGATCATACTCGGTTCTCCAGTCTTGGTGGATTGTTACTGCTTTTACACATTATGTTTTTGGACTTTCATGTATTGCTCTTCCGTGTTTTTAGCATCAGATTTACCTCTTTCTGAAATCCTTTCTTTGTGGATGAACTGCTTATCCCCTACTACTATTTCTTCACCATCTCTTTCCTCTACCGAAATTACCTCTACTTATACACCATCTCCCAGTAAGTCCCCGATAAGTCCTCTTTTTCAAGACTGAGGTTTGATCTTTTCTGTTTGAAGAACATTGGTTTCTCACCTTTGCCCCCTTGCTTCTTAGCCGACGGATAGGCGTTTATAGCACTCTTGGTAAACTTGGTAACCTTTACCTTGTTTCTTCACCATGACTGATTTCAACCTCCCTGGACTAGAGACTTCTTGTGGCACTTGCAAGATTGATGGAATTTTTGAAGTAGAGTATCTTCCTGATTCTCACGGTATGGTTCCCTTAACTAAACTTGTTCTTATTCATCCTCAACAAGTATATCATATCCCTTCTGTAACCTTTTCCAAAAAAATTTCTAGTATGTTTAAAAAGCATACTCCTAAGAGTCTAATAAAAGAATATGTCCAAATTTTTGATTTTAACGAACATCAAGTTCTTGCTGACCAGGTTGAACATTTCTTTGCCCTTACCCTTCCTTCTCCTTTACTACTCTCTTGGAGAAATTTGCGATTCATCTATGAGCCTACGACTCATCTGCGACCTGCTGATTCTCACGGCTGTTGACCTGCTGATTTAAGAACCTAGGTCTAGGGAAGAGACATTAAGTAGAGACTTGGGGGTTGCCAAGGTTGACACAGTGAATCATAAATAAAACTTTTAGGGCATAAGTTAGAGACTGGAGATGTGTGAAAAATGAACACTTGTTTGGTCAGGGCACGTGTAACACCCCGGTTCTCGGATCTTTCTTCTTGGGCTCCCTCGGGCCCATTCGCTCAAAATGCAAGACTATTCGGCTGGGAAGCCGTCGCTGCATCATCCGTCGAGAACTGGAGAGCTACATTATCTATTCTAAATCTATCAATGCTCAGCGGAATCACATTTTAAATTCATTTCCAAAACATAATATGAAAAATAAAACATGGCCCAGTGGGCCTAAGTTCCAAAATCCTCAAATATCATATGAAACAGTTTCAAATCAGAGAGGCATGTGCCCAGTTAATTCAAATATAAATGATACGATAATAAACTCAAATAAAACTGAATAAAAACTGTATTAACCTCCCAGCGAGGTCACTACTCAAAACGGCCCGTGTGCTGGCCTACTTCCGCAGTGTCAGTGATTACCTGTAATAGAAAATTTGGTGAGCTCGAGAGCCCAGTGGATCATACCGCACATCTCTAGCATTATTCAGACCAAAATACCAAACATGCAAACACTTTCATTACATTAGGGCGTTTCAATCATTCAAT
>JAJIYU010003549.1:0-26599 GCA_030144865.1 Tinospora cordifolia
ATATCCCATTTTATTCATTAAAATCATATATATATATATATATATATATATATATATATATATATTTATATTTTTTTTTTCTTTCTAAAATCCCTTAAATTGATTTTTGATCCTTACTTGGATAACTAAGACACGTCAGATTTTTCATTCACCAATTTTTTGTATAATATTCTAAGTAAAAAAATAAAATTTCATATAAAATTTTCAAGATGTTACAGGTGGGGTGACACTAGCTAAATACTCCATCACTTGCCTGACTACTATTAAGCGTCATAACTAACAACCATAATCATCAGAGTCGCAATAACAAATAATATCACAAAAGAAAATTTAATGTTTTATATTACAACAAAAGCTTACTTCTAAATTGTCATTTTACATTGATAACAAAAACTTAGACCAACATAAATCTTGAAGTAAGAAAAGCTTGCCCGATCACCATGTTTTTCCCCTTATCTAATGCCTAAAAGACCTAAAATAGTAAAAGAATAGTGAGCCAAAAAAGTCACATGGCTGAGTGAATAGTAACTTCCATCTATCATTTATAGCAAATGTTTTATAACAACATGAATGCATGAACAATTAAATAACATACAAACATAATGACAAATAGAGAAAGCACACAATTTAGTAAACTATGTAAAGACACTTCAATTAAAGATGAGTTCTAATGTTTGTACCTTAAAACACTTGGAAGCTAGGCAACAACATATAAAGATCCCATTCCAAAACTATGTCTCTATCTCATTGTTTGCTGTAGTGCTACTAAAGTAACACCACAAACAAACATATCAAAACTACTCACAAATCCAAGAATAGCCTCAAAAATTTGGAATTTGACACTCATGAGTCTAGGCGAAACATGCAATTTATGCCAAATTAAAAATCAATATATGCATACAACATGCACAATAAGTAGTTAACATGAACATATGTATAAACTAATAAATTAAAATTACTACTCACAGTTGTTACAAAATTATCTTCCTTCATATTTGGTTTCTTAAGCCCTTGGTCTCTTGTTAAAACCAACGTTGTCAATTTGTTGGATTTTATGTAGTTTAGCTCACATTCACATCTTACATTTAATTTTGAGGTTAATCATTGGTCACAGTTCAGTCAAATGGTCCTTGATTGGTCAATGGGTTTTAACCCTAGTTTAGTGGTCTACCTAACTTAATTAGGTCAATTATTCTTCAAACTACCAAAATTGATTTGATGTCCTTGTGTGGTTGTTAGTGTCCATAACATGATCCTATTTTGGGTCATTTTGTCAAATTTTCTACCGTCACACCCTAACTCTAATTAAGTTAAAATTGTGTGGGGTCATTATTAAAACCTTAAGTGTTCTAAAGAATCTTTACAGAATTTTTTAGCTCTATCTGATCTCTACTTCAATCAATATAAATAATGTTTGTTTATTCCCCCTACACAGATTCTTCTCTATGCAACTAACTTGTCAAATTTTTGGACAGAAATCACAAAGTCAATTGAAACCAAATTTTGTAGAATGAGTTATCACTCCTAAAACTAACCTCTGAAATTTCCTCAAATATTTTGGGCTTAATCTAACACCCTTTCTAGTCGCAGTTTTAGATATTGTTTTTAGATAACAAAACGATAACATACGTCATAGGATGCATGACCTTGCTTATTGGGTTAAGTCCAATAAAGGGTCATCTTTTGTTTTTGCAGCCCTCTTAGATTTGATCTTAGCTTAGATTAGTCATATTTTAAGATTCAACCAAAATAGATCGCAATTCATGGGTCTTTCTTTTCACACACTAAGTTTCCAACTAGTATATCATGGTTCAACTATAACTGAATTTCTAGAATTCTAACTACATGCTTTGTGAACTCTGATTGTATCAAAATTTAGTCATAATCATGATTGGATCTTATCTTAATATTAATGGCATTAATCCCATATCAACCCTTGTACTTGTACTCAAACAACCTCATATTATGCATCCATTACAATGGCCAAGGTATTGTTTATCTAAACATTACAATGCCTCTTCAGTTTGTCACCAAGATATTGTGACTTTAACCGTTTGGTTTGGAATTAGGGTGTTGGAATTAAGGGGATGTTACAAGAGTTTTTAGAGAAAAAATAAGGCAGAAGAAGGTGATGAACTAGAGAAAGAGAGGTTTTATAGCTAACTTTCCACCACCACCTTAGCCCATGTCACGCCACATCTCAGCTCGTTGCTCATGTAAGTTGACACCTCAAGCTTAGGGTATATTAGTGCTCAATCCTCCATTCAATCACGATAAGAAATTAGTTAAAATTCTTGATTTGCCACTATTCCTATTGATTGTCATGGTAATCAACTTACTCTTGTCAAAATTTGTCCTGGTCGCTCTTGGTTTCTGTGGCATTGGCATGCATTACCACGATAACATGCATTTTTTTGAGCATTTCAACTCATTTTTTTTTTCAATAAAAATGTCATTCTAAATGTCACAAATTGGATCAATTTTATTTTTTTTTAAATTGAGGATCTACATAATTTTTTTCAACAATTAATAAAAATATACATTTGTTTAATTTTTATTAAAAAAAAAAAAACTTAGTTTGCCCCATCAAATGGCTGGCATTACATGCCACCCATCCACTCGTGCCTTATTGGATGAGTGACATTAAGTTTTTTTTATTATTATCCTAATCCAATAAATGTTTGCACAATTTCACATAGTTTTATTAATTTTTTTAAAATAAAAAAATAAATAAAGTTGCTAACAAAATACAAAACTTTCTTTAACAATAAAAAAAAAAAAAAAAAACTTTCTTCAAAAATTAAAATTTAAAAAAAAAAACAAAATTCCTTCTCCATGATGACTCCACTCTAATATCTTATTTTCTTCTACATGCTTTTTATGTGATCTCTGCAAGCTTCCGACTAATATTATATAACTGTTGCATGGTGCTAAAAAAAACTTGTGGAATGTAATTAAACTTTGTACTGCACTAGTGATGCCTAGTGTATTTGAAAGCTTTTTGTATTTCTATTAACAATTTAATATAATCAAGTGAAATAAAAAATTTGTGCAATTATCTATAGCGATACCTATTAAATGGGGCAATACTTTTTTTTAAAAAAAAAAAAAAAATTGAATCAGAGGTGCCACAATCGGTAATTGTTTTTTTTGTTTTTTAAATTAAGTAGGTAATTTTTTGACCATTGACGCCATGTGGCGCCAACATGTCCAACATTTGCCCAAAAATAGATATAATTTTTTAAAAGCTATTTTGATATTTTTTTAAAAAAAAAATTTTGTACATATTTTATGCCCTTTTCCAAAAACAATCAAACTAGAACCATTAAGATCTAAGATGAAATAAATATTAATATTCGCTTAGTTTTGCATCTCTTCTTTTGTTGATCATTGCCACCCTAACTAAGTTTTAGATGCCCAATTTTCCGTCGGCCATTGCAAGTTGATGCTTAGGTTTCTTTGAACATCATTTATCTATATTTCCCTACTTCAATTTTTACTGTGAAAGCTTTTCTTCCACCATCATCTATTTATGTATTGCTTCAATCTTCCTTGTATTTTATTTCATCTTAGAATTTTAGGCTTCTGGTTTAATACACTTTTCAATAAAACTATAATCTAATGTGAAGGTTGTACACATCATATTTGTAATAACTAATATAAGAATGATTTGAAGTTGTTTAGTGATTTATGAATGTATTTTATAGGATTTTTTTTAACATCTTTAAGCATTATTTTATTAGGACATCTACAATAAATTACACTCAGAAGGTGTAATAGAGGTGTCACCTTCTTGCCATATCATCAATCGATTGTTAGAGATTTAACCTATATTTATAGTAAACATGATTCATTGGGAGTTATTATAATGAATGCATTTATTTAATGTATGTATGTTTTAATAGGTTCATGAATGTATTAGGAATAAATAATATACATGTATGTATCTAGTGGTGTGTGATCCATGAACTTAAAAGTACATGTATGTTTAGATTCACGTATATATTTAATAGGTGGACTCCTATAAATACTTCTTGTATGTCAAGCAAATTGCACAAGTTCTAGTGCAAGATTCAAGTTCTTCATCTTCTTCTTGAATATTTTTCTTGTTTAGTATTTTTGTGGTTACTATATTTCCATCAAAGTGGTATCAAAGCGAGGTTGATTTTCATGGCTTCCAACAATAACATGTTGCAGCCCCAACTTCCCAAGTTCAATTGGAAAAACTATACTCAATGGAGTATATAGATGAAGGTATTGTATAAGTCACAAGACTTATGGGACATAGTAGAGAATGGCTATGATGACCCAAAAACTCATGCCGGACTTACTCAACAACAAGGCAATGAGTTGAAAGAGAATCGAAAGAAGGACAACAAAGCACTTTATTTCATCTTTCAAGCAGTAGATGAAGTAGTGTTCGAAAGGATCTCAACAACCACTTCCGCAAAGCAAGCATGGGATATTTTATACAATATTTACAAGGAGGAAAATAAGGTCAAAATGGTGAAATTACAATCTTTGTGTGGTGAGTTTGACACCATACGCATGAAGGACTCAGAAACTGTTGAAGATTAATTTAACCGAGTCATTGTCATAGTGAATCAAATGCGATAAAATGGAAAAAATATAGCTGATCAAAGAGTTGTTAAAAAGATTCTTCGCAGTATGTCCCGAAAGTTTGAGTATGTTGTTGTTGCCATTGAAGAGTCCAAAGATCTTTCTACAATGTCTTTGGAAAGCTTGATGGGATCATTACAATCTCATAAACTTTGGTTCCAATAGTTTGACTCCACTCCTTTAGAGCAAGCATTTCAAACACAAGTTTCTTTTAGAGAAGGTTCTAGAGGAAAAAAATGAAGTTACACCAACAGCGGACGTGGAAGGAGTCAAGGAAGCCAACAAAGACAACAAGAGCATCAAAAGGATGATAATTCACATATGTCATCTAAAAGAGGAAGAGGACATGGACGCGAGAGCAATCGTGGAAGACGTCAAAATCAGAAACAAGTTCAATGTTACAATTGCAACAAGTTTGGACATTATCAATCCAATTGTTGGTCAAAAAAGAATGATGATCAAACCTCTTTCGTGCACGAGAATATCCAAGATCTTGACGAAGGAGCGATATTTCTCACTTGCACTAGCCAAGAGAATGCTCAGGATGCAATATGGTATCTTGATAGTGGTTGTAGTAACCATATGACTAGCAATCAAAATGCATTCACAACTTTGGATGAATTAGTCCAAAGTGAAGTCCAAATGGGAGATAACAAAAAAGCTTCAAGTCAAAGGTAGCAACGACATTTTGGTGCATACCAAACAAGGTACCAAACGGATTTGTAATGTTTTCTTTGTTCCTGGCCTTAAACACAATCTTCTTAGTATTGGACAATTGCTTTTAAAACAATATCATGTCAAGTTTGACAATGTAGCAACGACATTTTGGTGCATACCAAACAAGGTACCAAATGGATTTGTAATGTTTTCTTTGTTCCTGGCCTTAAACACAATCTTCTTAGTATTGGACAATTGCTTTTAAAACAATATCATGTCAAGTTTGACAATGATACATGTGAGATCAAAGATAGGAGCCATAATCTTGTTGCTCAAGTAAAGATGACTACTAACAAGATGTTTCCGTTGAAGATCAAAACTAAGGCATTTTCTTGCTTTAGTACCATTGTGAAAGAACCATCATGGCTATGGCATTTATGATTTAGCCATTTGAGTTTCAACATATTGGCTCATATGTCCAAGCATGACATGATGAGTGGCCTGCTAGATATTCATCATCCAAATCAAGTACGTAAAGGGTGTGCACTTGGAAAACATTATTGGCAGTCATTTCCCAACAAAAGTACATGGAGAGCATCTAGGTGTCTTGAGTTAGTTCACTCTGATGTATGCGAACCAATGCAAACACCATCTCTTGGAGGTAATCAATACTTTCTTACCTTTATTGATGATTATAGTAGAAAAACATGAATTTATTTTTTGAAGGACAAATCAAAATTTCTCAAGTACTTCAAACTCTTTAAATCCATGGCCGAAAATGATTGTGGTTACTCCATCAAGACCTTACGTTCTGATCGTGGTGGAGAGTATGTTAGTCTCTTGAGTTTTTTAAATGAGCATGGCATTCGTCATCAACACACTGTTCGATACACTCCCTAGCAAAATGGAGTTGTTAAAAGGAAGAACAGAGCCATTATGGAGCTAGCCAAAAGCATGTTAAAAGCTCGAGGAATTTCAAACTCTTTTTAGGCTAAAGAAGTTGCATGCACCGTATATTTGTTAAACCGTACTTCCACTAAAAGTGTTCGTGACATGACACCATATGAAGCTTGGAGCGGTACGAAGCCTAACGTTGGCCATCTTTGAGTATTTGGGAGCATTGCTTACTCCCATGTGCCCAACGCTCAGAGACAAAAGCTTGATGGAAAATCTGAAAAATGTATACTTGTGGGTTATAGTGAAAATTTCAAAGCTTACAAGTTATACAATCCTCTCACTAAGAAGACCATCATAAGTCGAATGTCTTGTTCAATGAAGAAGAATCTTGGAATTGGGATATGATGTCAAACAAAAATCTATTGTCATCGATGAAGAACCTAAACATCCGAATAACCATCGTGATGATGTGAATGATCCCTCTTCATCTTTATCATCCTTTTCTTCAAGTGATGATGATTCTCCTCCAAGCAAATTTCGAAGAATTTCTGACATCTATGCCTCCACGACACCAATGTCAGATGTTGATTTTACCAATTTTGCACTTTTTGCTGATGTTGATCCTATAACTTTTGAATGTGTTTCACAAGATGCAAAATGGAGATAAACAATGGATCAAGAAATTGATTCCATTAAAAGAAATGACACTTGGGAGCTAGTTGAGCTTCCACAAGGAAAGATCCCCATTGGAGTCAAGTGGGTTTACAAGACCAAGTTAAATTCACAAGGAAAAGTTGCAAAGTATAAAGCACGATTTGTTGCTAAAGGCTACAAGCAACAATATAGGGTCAATTATGAAGAAGTTTTTGCTCTTCTCGCACGTCTTGAAACCATTCGATTAGTCCTTGCGTTGGCAGCACAACATCAGTGGGGCATTTATCAAATGGACATCAAATTAGCATTCTTGAATGGAATTCTTGAAGAGGAGGTTTATATCAATCAACCATTGGGGTATGTGACGAAAGGGAAAGAAAATAAAGTCCGCAAACTCAAGAAAGCACTCTATGGGTTGAAACAAGCTCCTCGAGCATGGTATAGCCGAATTGACCATTACTTTCTTGCAAATGGCTTCAAAAGATGTCCATATGAACATACTTTCTATATCAAAGAAGATAATGATGGTGATATTCTTATCGTTTGCTTATATGTTGATGATTTACTCTTTACGGGCACCAGTGCTCAAATGTGTGATGATTTTAAAAAATCCATGATGAATGAGTTTGAGATGATAGATATGGGTCTCCTCCATTTTTTTCTTGGCGTGGAGGTGAAGCAAAGTCATGCAGGCATCTTTATATTTCAAAAAGTATGCAAATGACCTATTGAAGCGATTTATGATGGATAGTGCAAAACCCCTATGCACTCCCATGGAGTTCAGCCTAAAGTTAATGAAGAATAGTGAAGATGATTCTTTTGTTAATCCAACGCTCTATCGCAGCCTCGTTAGAAGTCTCATGTATCTCACTACAACTAGACCAGATCTCACTTTTGCAATAAGCCTGATTAGCAGATATATGGAATCCCCAAAGAAAAGTCATTGGGAAGCTAGTAAAAGAATTCTAAGGTATATTCGTGGCACAGTGAATCATGGGTGGAAGTCATGATGATTGCAAGAGCATGTTTGGTTATGTTTTCAATATTGGTTCTGGTGCAATTTCATGGTCCTCGAAGAAACAGTCCTATGTGGCTCTTTCTACCGCTGAGGCAGAATTGTTGTCTTTGTCAACTGCAGGTTTTAAAGCCTTTTGACTGAGATAGATGTTACAAGAACTCAAACACGTTTCTGAAAAAGCGACAACTTTGTTTTGTGACAATAAATCGACCATTGCTCTTACCAAAAATCTAGTATTTCACGGCAAGAGCAAGCATATTCGTATCAAGTACCATTTCATTAGAGATTTTGTCAACAGTGGTGAAGTTATGATCAAGTATTGTTTGACTCATGATCAAGTATTGTTTGACTCATGATCAGGTGGCCGATATTTTCACCAAGGCATTGAAGACTAAGAGTTTTTTGAAGCTAAAGCAAGCACTAGGTGTTGGTCCAAATCTAACTTAAGGGGGAATGTTAAAGGCTAAGTTAGATTTCTTTTGTAATGAATGAATCATGTTTAAGGGGGGATGTTAGAGATTTAACCTATATTTATAGTAAACATGATTCATTGGGAGTTATTATGATGAATGCATCTATTTAATGTGTTTATGTTTTAATAGGTTCCTGAATGTATTAGGGATAAATAATATACATATATGTATCTAGTGGTGTGTGATCCATGAACTTACAAGTTCATGTATGTTTAGATTCACGTATGTATTTAATAGGTGGACTCCTATAAATACCTCTTATATGTTTCATCCATCATCAAGCAAATTGCACAAGTTCTAGTGTAAAATTCAAGTTCTTCATCTTCTTCTTGAATATTTTTCTTGTTTAGTGTTTCTGTGATCACTATATTTCCATCATCCATTACACTTTTATCACACTTTCTTTTTATTATAGATTACGCTCCTCAAGTGGAACTCACAATCACGTCAACTATCTACTTTTATTTTAAAATATATATCTCAAAAATAAATAAATTTATTTCTATTTAATTTTTCAATACTTTTTCATTTCAATTTTTATTTCAGAAATTTAATAAATAAAATACATAATAAATAATTTTTAGGTAAATACTCAAAAATATATAATTTTTTAATATTTTTAAAATACTAAAAAAATCTTGAATACATAATTTATTAAAAATAATTAAAAATAAATTTATTATTTTAAAAATAGTCCAAAATATCTAATACATAATATTTTTATTTGAAAAATTAATAAATAAAAATGAAAACATAATTTTATTAAATTTTATTAAAAAATTTATTTATAAATAAATTTTAAAAAGTCAAAAATTTAAAAGTAAGAAAATATAATAATAATAAAAATAAAAAAGGGAAGGGATATAATTGGGATGCAATGGAATTACACTTAAGAGGGAGTTAATCCCTATTACACCTTATTACACTGCATAGGGAAGGGTGTAATACAACAACCATTACACCCAATTCAAGATGCCCTTATTATGACTACAAATGGGGAACACAAAATATTATTTTAAAAAATAAAAAAGTTTTTAACATCTTAGTGCCATCCAAGACGGGTCTTGAGTATTTTGAGGGAGCTTTGACTTGATTGCCCTTAAAAATAAGAATAAATATACAAATGCCCCTCATTTAAAAGTATAGACTCCCTTGTCATAGTTTTTACACTCAACATGCCACATACACTATGTATGTCATGCAGAAAGCATGTGTGGTAGTCCAGATGTAAAGACGTCTTTGCTGAAGATGCCTTCACCAAATATATATTTTTTAAAGTAAATTGAAGGCGTCTTCATTAAAGACGTCTTCATTTGAGTAAAATTTTGTTTGTATTTCTTTTCTAAGGAATCGTTGAATCAAAGAAGAAAAGAAACAATAAGAAAAGGAAAAAGAAGAAGGCGGCCAAAAAGACAAAAAAAATCCTAAAAACTTTGTTTCTAAATTAATCGCAGAATTACAGGAAAGTTTGTTTTATAGCTATGCAATGAGTGAAGACGTTTTTAGTTTCAGGGAAATTTTAGTGATTTTTTGTCTAAGGAATTGTCAAATCCAACAATAAAAGGGAAAGAAGGAAAGGAAGAAGAAGAAGACCATAAAAAAAAACCTAAAAGTCTAATGAATCGCAAAATCAGATAGGTAAAATCGCATGTTTAACCTCAAAGTGAAGGCGCCATCATTAAAGACGCCTTCACTTTGAGTTTGGTTTTTTTTTTAATTTAAACTCAAAATGAAGGTGTCTTCGGTGAAGATGCCTTCACTTTGACATAATTTTTTTTCACTCTCAAAGTGAAAGTGTCTTCACTTCAAGAAGAAGAAAATATGGGATTCAAAATTTGGGGATTCAGATCATGCTATTTCACCTCATGAAGAAGATGACGCAAGAAGGTTTTTTATAAAATGCGAGACGTGTTATAATATGCTAGAAGGTGTCTTTTCTAGAGGGATCTTTTGTTTCTTTTTTTTAGTGAAGACATCTTCACTCAATACGCCTTCACTAAAAACCACACTTCACAGAAATTTTTTTTTCTTTTTTTCTTTTGTAGTGGTTGTTTTTTTCTTTTTTTCTTTAGTGAAGGAGGAACACATTTTTGCAATGTTTTACAGAAAAAAAAAATATATTTATCTTCACTAAAAATAAATAATTTTTATAAAAAATGATTGTGTGTTTTGTGAAGATGCCTTCACTTTGAGAGTGAAAACAATATTAAATCTCAAAGTCAAGGCGTCTTCACTGAATACAACTTTATTAAGTTACAATTTCTCTTTTTTTTTTCAAAGTAAAGGACATATTCACCTTGAATACCTTCCCTTTAAGAGAATATAAAAAACAATTTCTCATAGTAAAGGTTTCTTCTATGAAAATACCTTCAGTTTGAGTAAAAAATAAAAAAAAACTTCTCACAGTGATTGCATCTTCAGTGAAGACGCCTTTACTTTGAGAAATTATTTTTTTATATTTTCTCAAGGGAAGACGTCTTCCATGAAAACACCTTCACTTTAAAAAATTAATTTTTTTTATATTTTTCCTAAAGAGAAGATATCTTTAGTGAAGGTGCATTCACTTTAAGAATTAAAAAAATAACCTCAAATTGAAGGCATCTTAAAAAAAAATTTTCTCGCAGTGAAGGCATCATCACTTGAGAGTAAAAAAATTATCTCAAATTGGAGGCGTCTTCAGTAAAGACGCTTTCCAAATGAAAAAAAAATATTTATTCTCAAAGTGAAAAAATATTTTATTTCAAAGTGAAGTCGTTTTCATTGAACATGCCTTCATTTTGAGTTAAAAAAGACAAATTCAAAGAAAAGACGTCTTTAGTGAAAACGCCTTTACTTTAAGGTAAATCCTACGATTTTTCCTATCCGATTCTGCCATTCATTGAATTTTTAAGTTTTTTTTTCTTTTTGTGATCTTCGTCTTCTTCCTTTTCTTCTTTTCCTTTTCTTATTGGATTTGGCGATTCCCCAGACAAAAAATCACTAAAATTTCCCTCAAACTAAGCCTTCATTGCATAGTTATAACACAAATTTTCCTGCGATTCTGCGATTGATTCAGAAACAGAGTTTTTGGGATATTTTTTTGGTCGCCTTCTTCTTTTTCCTTTTCTTCTTCGATTTAGTGATTCCTCAAAAAATAAATACAAACAAAATTTTCCTCAAATGAGGACATCTTTAGTAAAGTCGCCTTCAATTTACTTTAAAAAAATTTGGCGAACCATGGTTCTTGCATGACATCCATGGTGTACAGGACATGCTAAGTGTGAAAAACTATAACAAGTAAGTCATTATTTTTAAATAAGGGGTATTTGTGTAAGTATTTTTATTTTTAAGGGCAATCAAGTCAAAGGCTCATATTTTGGGCTTCGGGTGGAATACTTTGGGGCCTTTATTTTTGTTTAATGCTTCTTCTTTCTTTCTTTTTTTTGAAATAAATTCAATTGTTTTAATCATTTTTTTTATATCAAGAATCATACTTTATTAGACTCATTACTTTCTTAACAAAAGAAAAGTCACAAGATTTATATAATAAAATTATCAAAGCAAGACAAATAAAAAATTGTCTAGAATCTAATATAAATCTTAAGTAAGAATAAGTTTAAAAAATACCGGTATTATCTAACAACTTCAATCTTGTGTCTTACTTGACAAAATTGATATACCCAAATTGAACTACAAAATTAAAGAGTGTGCATAATAAACATATAAAAATATGATTAAATTTTAATAAAAAAAAGTAAATTCCTCTTTTCCAGTCGCAACCCGATTCATCCCGACCAAAATCGAACAAAACCTTATTTCACGCAAACCCTTTCCGTAGAACCTATTTTGTGCAAGCCCCTTTTCCTCTCTAGTAGTCCGCAAACCCAACCCGCAAACCCTTTCCCCGTTTAGCAGGCGCAACTCGCGAGTCACGCACGGTGCAAGACGCAACTCGTAAGTCACAATATACATCGCAAATCGCAAACCCCTTGTTCCCTTGACACAACTCCAAGTCGGAGCTAGCAGGCCGCGCTGTCGCAGCTCGCAATCTCTAACTGGTAAGCTCGCAATCTCTCTTCCTTTCCCGTCTTCTTGCAGCCGTGAGAAAAGCTTCTTCTTTCCCTGTCTCACGCTATCAGTCGACAGCCACTCTTCCTGTCTTCATTCTTCTTCTCCTTCCTTGAAAACGGCTTCTTCTTTCTTCTTTCAGTTGTAGGTCATTCACTTACTGTTGAATCTCTTCTTTTGTTGATCATTGTCACCGAGACTAAGTTTTAGAGGCTTATTTGTCCGACCGTCCATTCTTTGTTGATGATTAGGTTTCTTCCAACATCATTTATCTATCTATCTATGCATCAAATTCTCTTGTTGATGTTCAGGTTTCTTCCACCATCATCTGTCTACGTATTGCTTCAATCTTCCTTATATTGCTTTGACTGTTTTTTATGGCCATGGTTTCTCAAATGGTTAAGCATGAATTATATTCATTCTGTCTTTTTTTCTTTCTTTGTTGCGGCTTTCCATAAAGAAATGTCAATTGATTTTCTTTTTATTGAACGAATTGAGTTTCTTAAATATTTTTTCCAAAATTCTTAGCTGAAAGAAACTTACTGCCTAGCAAATAAATTGATGCAGCTTGGTTAGTAGGCACATGATTATTTAAGGAATGCAAAAGCCTTTCATGACCTATGTTTTCAAGTTCAATTGTGTATCCATAGCTGTAGGCTTGCATATTTTTTAATTTTTAATGCCAATATGCACTAGTGTGAATTTGAAACTAGTTCATAGTATAATGTGTTAATGTCATCAGCATGATTTGAGTAAAAAAAGCGAAAAGAAAAAACAAAAGGCTTGTATGGGCATGCATATGACTTTAGAGTTACTATCAAGAGTATGTTTGTAAGAACCGTCCCTAATTGGAGATGAGAAAGAGTGGTCTTATATGTCATTTTGTAAAAACTTAGGAATGGCATATGTGCTTTGTAAAACAGATGCACTTAAAATTTCCTAGATCTTGGGCTAGTCAAACAAGTTGGATAAATTATAGTTGGAGTAGTTAGATTTTGATTAAATTGTGTGAACAATGCAAATGCTTAGAAACAGGTTTAACATAGAATTACTATTAGGAAATGATAAGTGAATTAGTAATTAGTTATTGCTTGCAATTAGTCTAAATGATGCAATTTAAGGATAATTTCTTAGCATTGTTTAAGGCGAGAAAATATTGGTTCCTTAATTCACCTCAAGCAAACCTTTTCTTTTCTTAGTTATATTGGCTTGCTTATTTGAATCCTCTTTCTATAATCCACTCTATGAAAGGCTAAATTTTCAATGTTATTGCAAATAGCTATAATTTTTTTAAAAAAAAATTATTTGACCCATGTTATAGTAGGCCTTCTCTTTCCTTTATAACGTCTTCACTTGTAATCAATGTACCTTCTATTAGATGCATTCAGTGGTCTTTATTCTATATGTACCTCTATTTTAATTGATTCTTGGTTTCATTCATATTATCAATTGATGCCATACTTACCATTTTTCTAATATTTTTTCATTTTGTTTATTAACTGAAATTTTCATATGATTACTTGGAGATTGTCTTGGCCGTCATCTTTGCTTCAAGTTGCCTACGTGGTTCTCTAAAAAAGTTCTCGACTAAAAACTTTTTCCCAATTACATAGGTTGACCACATAAATTCAAATTTGTTTCCTTTACTTCGTTCAATCAAGGGCTTAGTTTAAATTTATACTACGAGTAGTTATATATTTTTGAATTCTCTATATCCATATTCTTTTAGGTGTCCCTCGACCTCTTTATTTCCGTGGATTGTTAATATGCTCCTGTCTTAGTTTTCACATCCTATGTCCATGTCATTCTTTTAAACTAATGCATATAAAAGATTTTCAATGTGTACTTTAATTCGCTTTTATCTCATTTTTTTTTTCTTAGTTTGAGGTTATTCCTACCATTTTTTGAATATATTTTCTTAAGTTTATTTTTCAAGGTTATACCCTAAACCCTAAACTCAATATTATATGCACATATGTACATGCACATTGTCTGTAAACTAAAATGGCTAAAATTGACAAAAAATAATAAAAGGTGAAAGGAGATCTAAAGTTAAACAAAGAAATAATCAAAGGGTTGAGAGCTACCCAAAAAGAATAAAAATGGGTTAAAATGTTAATCAAAAGAGTAAAAAAGGACTTAAATGTTACTAAAAAATGAACAAATAAACTAGCTTCAAACTTGCCAAAGTATGTAAATAGAAGAAGCTGGAAATGGTAAAAAGCAATAATTTTAAGGCTAAGTCTTTGACTCTCAAATATACCGACAGTAAAGGAGAAATCATTTTGTGTGGTTTAAAATTCCCCATAAATATATTTTCTTTGTGTGAATTTCATGGACAATTTCATATTAAAGAGTGGGTAATTCAGGAATTTATGATAAGTAGCACATCATGAGGTCTGAAGTTTTGGCTTTAAAGTATGAAAGATCATGCATAATCACTTTTTCCTGATGAGAAAACAAGTGTATGTAAAGAAAATTACAATAAGATTTTTACATTACTTATAGTTGGTTTTTTTTTTTTTTTTTTTGGGTGGGTATGGTTAGTTGCCCTAAATCTACGGCCAAACCTAAAATAGTTGGATTAGGTATGTTGGAACTCAGCCCAATCATATGACCTAGCCAACTCAACCTCACTTAAGCACAATAATTTTTGTTTATTTTAATTTGGTAGATCATGTACACCCCTTTAGTCTCAAAAAATCTCTTTTTTCTCTTTAATTTTGACAAATTTTGAAGAACTTTCTTTTTTTTTTTGTATTTTTTTAATTCACATATAAGGTTTAATGCAGTGCAAAGTGGAACTAACAACACAAGAAGGCCAAGGCGTAAACCCTTGAAACTTGTTCAAAGTGGGCAAGAGTAGAGCTTAGTTGCTGGTCAGCGCTTGCTTCTTGTTCTTCACTAGAGATCTTTGCTTGCGCTAATAAATAACGATAGTTGCGTAGTTTCAAATCTCTTCTTTTATTGATTGTCGTCACCATGACTAAGTTTCGGAAGCTTGGTCGTCCCACTGGCCATCGTATGTCAATGCTCAGGTTTCTTCTGCCATCATTTATCTATCTATTGCATCAATCTTTCTATTTGGTTTCATTTCATCTTACATCTTTACGGTTTTTTTTTCTTAGGACTATGGTTTCTCAACTTGTTAAACATGAACGAATAGAAACAACTGTTGCAAAGGTAAAATATTCAGGTTTTTTTTTTTTGGTTTCTTGTGGGTTTATGTAAATTAGTTTCTACTAATGAATTGAGTTTAATGATTTTTTTTTTAAAATTTTTTTATTCGATATCTTAGGCCAAAGAAGTTCGCCGCTTGGCAGATAACATGGTGCAACTTGGCAAGGAGGTGCGCGTTTTCTTAAACAATCATAAACCATTCATTACTTGAGTTTTCAAGTTTAATTATGTATCCATAGTTGCAGCCATATGCTTGCATACTTTTGATTATGAAGCCAATATGGACTAGTGTGAATTTTAAACTGTTCATAGCATGGTGTGTTAATTTCTAGCGTGATTTGCGTGAAAACCAAAAAGCAAAAGAAAAAAAAGATTGTATTGGCATGTCTTGACTTTGAAGTTAATGTCAAGCATATGCATGTAGTAACCTTCCATAATTAGACATGTAGAAAGAGTAGTCATATAATTCATCTTCTAAAAACTCGAGATTTCACAGATATCACTGCATACAAGAGATGTGCTTAAAAATTTCCTAGGCATGGGCTAGTTACTCAAGTTGTTTTAGTTGAAGTTGGGGAATTTAGAATTGAATTGAGAAAATGACATGTGAACTAGTAATTGCTTGCAGTTAGTCTAAACAACATGACCCAAGGATAATTTCCTTAGATCGTTTTAGTCAATGAAAGTATCGGTTCCTCAATTCATCTCAAGAAACTCTTGCATTAGTTGCATTGGCTTGATTCTTTGACTCCTCTTCCTTTAAATACCCTCTATGAAAAGGCTAAATCTTCAATATTATTGCGAATAACTATAATTTTTTTTTTTTCAATTTTTTTGACCCTTGTTATCTTAGGCTTTCTCCTGTGTGTCTTCATCATGCCATCACCAGTAATTAATATTGCTATTTCTATCTGAGGAGTACAATGTTCTTTATTCTAAGTGTGCCGGCTATGTTTAAGTGTTTTTTGTTTTCATTCATATCATCAATTGATGCTATTCTTACCATTTTTACGATATGTTCATTCTAAATTTTCCTTATTTTAGTACAATTTTCAAGTCATTGCTTAGAGATTGTCTCTGCCATTGCCTAGTAATTGTACCTCAAACTGCCTATATGATTCTTCAGGAAAGTGATGAAATTCAACTTGACAAACTTTTCTGCTAATTACATAGGGGTACCACATAGGCCTAATTTGGTGCCTCTACATCATACTAGATTTTTATTAATAGTAGTTGTATATTTTCAACTTTTCTATGTCCATGTTATTTTAGGTGTCTCTCTGTCTCTATTATTATTGTGGATAAGTAATATGCCCCTTTGGCCTCCTTTTAATCTGTGCATCCTATGGTCTTTGTTAATGATATAATTCTAAACTGATGCATTCAAAGGATTATGTATATGCAATTTAATTGGTTTTCTGTCATTTTATCTCAGTTGGAAGTTATTTCTACCATTTCTTGAATATATTAATCCTTAATTTTTCTTCTATTTGTGCAACTCAAATTTTGTGAAAAATTCTTCTGATTTGTTTAAGATTTGGAATTATGTCTAGTTTCTTCAACTCTCTTAGATGGTTTCTATTGGCTAAATGCTAAATTTAACTGCAAGTTGGATAACATCTTTCACAAAAATCTGTTTCTTGCAAAAGTTTGGTGGATAAAATGGTGTACCTTTATTTCTCATATTATTTGGCTGACTCTAAAAGGTTGGTCCAATAAATCATAAGAATTTAGGAGGAAATTTGTTTACTATATGATCTCATGATTCATTGGCGCCCTAATTCGCATTCACATCGACGTATGTTACTTCAATTTATTCTCTTTTCTAAACCAATAAAAAAACACAAATGCAAATAAATTTGCATGAATGCAGTATCTTGATCCGTTTGCTTTTCTATGTATTAATTTTTTATTTTCATTATTGTTATTTTTCTTTCCCAACTATTAAAACTGTTGACGTAGGTAGCATTTGGGGACTTTATTTGCAACCTCTAAAGAATGAGAGGGTGGAAAAAGAAAATTTCTTTAAAACAGTTTTTGAAAAATTTTCAACTTCTATTTGTAGTCTAGCTATAATCTCTACAAAAGAAGTAATTTGGCTTAGTTTAGTAGAGCTTAGACTTTGAGTAAAATGAAAATTTGGATTTGAGGTAGAAATAGAAATTAAATAGGGAACCAAACACCAGTTTAGTGAGAAGGCAAGCATGGGTGGTGACTTATAAATGGATAATTTGATCAAAATCAACAGTTCAATAGGCAGTAGTGAATTTGACTCTGAACATTCCAACTTTCACTCTTTAAGAGCCTGAAGTTCTACTCTCTTCTAAAATTTTTAGTATACCAGCCATTAGGATTGTTTAGGCTTTTGAGCATTGGGGCTAAAGCTGTAAGATTTGTTATCATCAGTGGAATTCCTATCATGGTATGTATATTTGGTATTTACTCTTTCAATCAACATCATTAGGGTACTCTTCATGCTGCAAGGCAAGCTGCTGCTTTTGTTCGTGGTGATGATGTAATTCACAAGTTATTCACTGAGCTAGCATACCGCTACAAGTAGGATCCTTCCAAATACGGTTTTTTTTTAGTCTTTCATTTTATCTTTGTGAATTAAATTAGAGATTTCCGCAAAAGCAGAGACCGGACGGGTGGTTATACAAGATTGCTTCGAACTCGTATCCGGGTGGGAGATGCTGCTCCGATGGCATATATTGAGTAAACTTCTTTCCTTTACCTCCTTAATTGATACAACCCTTGCAATGTAATGTTGTATCATGTCATATTTTTAATTTAATCTTTCTTTTTCTTAAAAAAAAAGAAACATTGAGTTTTATTGATAAAACATAATAAGATTACATATTTGATCCCCTTACATTCCCTGTCCCCACTGCCATCATTACACCCCACTTATACCATATTTTTTCATCCTCCTAACCAATTGGATATAGAGAATCCTAAAGATAGCAGACCGGAACTGAACCAAAATGATGCTAATGAGTGAGATGTTTCCCACGCGTGACTCCTAGCTCATCCCAAAATATATTTCGATCCTCTCTACCGCACGGCCCATACTCACCAGATAACCACCATTCCTCCCCATCCTGTTGCCTCACTATAACTGGTACAGAGTAATGGTCTATTATTTCTTCCATTACTGTACAGCTTCTAGACTCCCATGCCACCAGCACTCCTAACGATCCCATTGCTGGCAAATAACCCAATCCTTAAATCTCGACTGCCACATAATCCCGACCCAATTTCTCCCCATCGCTCTTCGCTTCACCTCTTGTAGTATACCAATATCCGGATTAAACTTCCCAATAACTCATTTGAATCACCCTACACGTTTTAATTTAATCTTTATAAATGATATATAAATTACTTTGCAGATTATTTGTTGTTGATTATCTGAACATTGGATCTCCTGATGTTTATGCAGGTTCATTGACAGAGAGAATGAGCTTAGGCAGTCAAAACCTGCGAACCCCCAACCTGTTGAAAGGCCTCCTATGGATCCATGGACAAGATCTCGCTTAACCCGACAACTTGCCCCTCCTGAGGAGGATAAGAAGAGCTTATCAGATGGAGGAGATGGCATTATATAATCCATGCTCTTTTTTGTTCAATTATGGAACATTAAGGCAAAAAATTTTGAGATGTTCATTTGGTAATAACCAGACAATGATGCTACTTATGCTTCTTATAATTCTTTTTTTGTTTTTTTTCTTTTCATAAAAGAAAAAAAAAATTCAAACTCGGTGCATTAAGCTAGTCAAGAATAATCTTTTGTTGTACACAGAATAGATGCAGACCAATCTTTCCTCTGATTTAGTGAAATCAAAATTGTGATCTGATGCAATCAAAGGGCAGGGCATGATGTAGCATGTTGTCAAGGAAGGGTATGAAGTTATAAATAAGCATAGCATTGCAAGAATGTAAGGCCTATTTCCGAACGAGAAACTCTGAAATCCTCGGTTCGTAAGTTTCTCCTCAAAAAGTTTCATCAAATTTTTCCTTATTCGGGTAATTTATAACTAATTTTTGCATAGTCAAAGGAAATTAAAAAAAAAAAATACAAGAAAACCTTAGAATCATTCTATCAGCCTAGTTAGTGGTAGATGAGAAGTTCGTCCGTTTGCATTGTCAAACGAAGATAAATTGTTTCTGCCTTTGATAGGTGAGCACTCTGATTTTCCGCATTATTGATTAGGCCGCCACGCAGGGGTCGTAACTCTGAGTTTTAATCCACATTTTTGAACCATTTTCACGTAATTTTGAGTTATATTTTTGCATAAAAAAGCATGTAGCATTGGGGTCAACAACGGTTTTACCGCTTTTTCATTGTTGGTGGAAACATTTGCTTAAAGATGCTCGTGAACTTTTCTCAAACAACTGTAGCTAGAACACTTGAAATTTAAGCACTTAAAAATATTTCTAAATGTGCTTTTCTGGGTAAAACTTATACATAAGTCAAATCACAAGGAAATTGAGGATGACCATTGAGATGTTTTAGATTGAGAATTGAAGGGCTGGGAAAAGAGTAGACGAAGAGAGAGGTAGGCGAGGAAGTTGGAGTTTTAACTGATATTTACATGAATTTATTAATTTATTTATTTTTTTTGAATATGTGGTTAGAAAAATAGGAATAGATCCGTTAAAATAACCTCATTGGTTTTATGTAAACCCAAACCAACCTAAATAGAGCTGAAAGAAGGAATTTAGTTTGAATTCATCAATTTACATTTTCCATTTTTAAATTGAAAGAAACAAAACAATCATGTAACTTTATTATATATATATATGTGTGTCTGATATATATGTGTGTGTATGTATATATGTGTATCATGTGAGTGATGTATTAGCACATTTTGTTACTATCTTTATTCTTTTTGGGTGTAAATCTAAATTTACTCAAGTTGGGTTGAATCTCTCTTGAACTCCACTAATAATCATGTTCAAACTTGGAATGTTAAGATTTATATATGTGATTGCATTAATGTGGGGCTGAATGGGCAGATATACCTTGACTTTAGTATGTATTGCTTTAGTATGTATGAATTTATCAGCAGTCTACCCCAGTAGCTTTTCTCGAATAAATGAAACAACTGTTATCTACTACATGTTTCTGGTGCTTTAAACTGTTTCGAGCGATAAAAGTCCCTGGTAAAAAAGCCTCAAGTCCTTGTCATGTATAATGTATATATATATATCAACTCTTTTCTAGCTCTTATCTGGTGTTGAAGAGACCAGTGACAAGAAATTTATTCAATAATAGAATCCTGAAAATAAAGCAACCACAACCCACCAAAACACATACCATCCATCGGGTAACAACTTTACCACATCTTCTTGGAACTTTTTTTTTTTTGTTTTTTTTTTTGAATATTTACCCTTTAATAATAATAAAAAAGTTATTAGAAAGATATTATGCACAATTACCAATTTTGAAAGTTATTTTAATTGGACTAGTCAATGGAATGTTAGACTTTGTTCAACTACGTATGTCCTTTTTTTTGACACTTCTATTTGTTAATAACTTGAATAACCTGTTTAAAAGGCGGCTAAAGCCTTTCAAAAGGTGAATCTAAATTCAAATAAAATTTGTCCAAACACACTTTTAATGCAGACTCTTTAGGAATCAGATCCTAAGAACCCTCATTCAAGGAAGTATGCTCACCCTAAGAAAGTTAAAATCAGGTTTGATGATCTACTTGAACTTTTGAATAGCAAAGAAACAAGAATCCAAAGTGTTAAACACCACGGGGTTGATCAATCTTTGATAAGTTTAAAAAAGTTCAATGAAGAACATAAGAAAAAGCTTCTCTCAAATATGCAATTTTTAGATGAAATACTCAATGTACTGATTTGATGATTTTCTCAAAGAGAAGTAAGTCAATTTATACAAATTTTGGGTGTCCCTTTTAGAATTCAAGAGAAACTTACAAAGAGTTACAATAACTCTTTGAGTACTAGAGAGATATTTACAAAGAGTTACAATAACCCTATGAGAATTGAAGAGACACTTAACAAAGGGTCACAATAACCTGATGAAAATTGAAGAGATATTTAACAAAAGGGTCACAATAACCTTATGAAATTCGAAGAGACACTTTATTTCATTTAGTTTTGACTATCTTGGGCTTGTATAACACTTATAGCTCATTTTATTTATTCAAGCGCATATTAACACCTTGTTTGGCCCAAATGTCTTGAACCAACCCAAGTAATATTTCTTTAAGTCTTTTGGCATAGGCCCTTGTAATTGGTCCATTTGGAACATGCAAAGCATCATCTTTGTCAACTTCATAATTTGGATCATTCCCCCTCTCTTCAAAAGGATTTGTCCTCTAATCATCACCTACATCAAAAGGAGCAAGATCAACAATGTTAAATGTGGCACTAATGTTATACTTACTTGGAAGATCTATTTTGTAGGCATTGTCATTGATCTTCTCAAGAACTTGGAAAAGGTCATCCCCTCGAGGATGGAACTTGGACTTCCGTTGAGTTGAAAATTTCTCCTTTAGCATATGCACCCACACCCAATCACCTGGTTCAAAATAATTCATCATCTCCCTTTGTTTGCCTTTGATGCATGTTGATCGTTCTTCTTCTCAATTTGTTGCTTGACACCTCATGAAGCTTTTTAACTAGTTCAGCTTTCTTCTCTCCATCCAAAGTTGCCCTAGCATCAATAGGTAAAGGTATTAAATCCAAAGGAGTCAAAGGATTAAAACCATAAACTATTTCAAATGGAGAATGTGTTGTAAAAGAATGTGAACTTTTATTGTGGGAAAACTCAATGAAAGGTAAACATTCTTCCTAGTTTTTTTGGTTCTTTTTAGTGACGGTCTTCAGCAGTAAAAAATAGTAATTTAGTTCCAAGTTTTTCCCACAATATTTTTCAAAAGTAAATTTTACATCCCTATTTGAGACAATATTTTTGGGTATACCATGAAGACGCAGAACTTCTTGAAAGAACAAGCTAGCTACAAAAGTGGCATCATTTGTTTTATGGCATGGAATGAAATGTGCCATTTAAGAAAATTGATCAATTACAACAAACATTGAGTTGTGAACTTTTTTGGACCTTGGTAAACCCAAAATGAAATTAATCGATAGGTTAACCCATGGCTTTTGTGGTATAGGTAGGGGTGTATAAAGTCCATTTGGTAAGACCTTAGACTTAGCATTTTTACAAGTGATACAACGATCACAAACACATGCCACATCTCGTTTCATCCTAGGAAAAAAAAAAGTTCCTATAAAACTGCTACAGTCTTTGCGACACCAAAGTTCCCCATTAATCCACCCCCATGGGATTCCTTGACAAGCAATTCTCATATAGAGCTTGTTGGTATACACAACTTGTTCCCTTTGAACAAATAACCATCAACTCTATAAAATTTTCCAAAAGCTCCCTTTTCACAAGCATGAAAGATATGACTTAATTCATGATCTTTGGCATACAAGTCCTTAACATGTTCAAAACCTAGTAAACGTGTATTTAAAGAAGTAAGAAGAGCATACCTTTGAGATAAAACATCTGCTACTACATTCTCCTTATCTTGCTTGGATTTAACAACGTACGAGAAGGTTTTAATAAATTTTAGCCATCTAGCATGCCTTTTGTTCAACTTACCTTGACCCTTGAGATGCTTCAAAGATTCATGATTTGTGTAGATGAGAAACTCTTTAAGCCAGGGATAATGTTGCCATGTCTCTAATGCCTTCACAAGTGCATAAAGCTCCTTGTCATAGGTTGGGTAATTCATTAAGGCCCCTAGCTTTTCACTGAAATATGCAATAAACTGCCTTACCATAATATTATTCACAACTCTACAACTAACACACATCCGCTAAGATCCATCCTTCTTAGGAACAAGAAGTATAGGAACTGTACAAGGACTCAAACTCTTTCAAATGTATCCTTTGCTCATGAGGTCTTCAACTTTCCTTTGAAGTTCCTTTGTCTCCTCCGAATTACTTCTATAGGCTGGACAGTTTGGAATTGGGGCTCCTAGAATGAAATCAATTTGATGTTCTATACCTCTTAAAGGAGGTAACTCTCCAAGAACTTTCTCTGGGAATACATCTTTTCATTCTTGCAATAAAGAGATAGCAACACTTGGAAGAGAAGGATTAAGGTTATTAGTTAACAAACAAACTTCTTTATACAAAAGTACAAATAAAAGTTGTTTTGTACAATAAGCAACCCTCACTTCACTATCTTTTGCATAAAAGCTCACCCTTTTCTTTTTTTTTTCTTCATTTATTTTTCTTTGCTCCCTTTTTCATTTGTTTTTTCCTCTTTTTCGTTGGTTATTTTCTTATCCTTTTTTTTATTGCTCCCTCTTTTTTTTTTCCTATTTTTCCTCTCATTTTCTTTTTCTCTCTTATTTTCACTGTCAATTTTTTTTTCCGCAGTTAGCTTAGCTCTCATTTTTCAACTTCAATTAGTTTTCAAAGCCTGCTAAGGAGTTAAAGGTACAAGAGTAATTTTATGATTATCTTTTACAAATGATTACTATTCCTAAATCCATCATGTATCACCTTTTGATCAAATTTCCAACGCCTCCCCAAAAGAATATGACCAGCATGCATAAGAACTATGTCACATAATACCTCATCATGATATTTCCTAATTGATGAAGAAACCAAAACTTACTTTTTGACTCACACTTCCCCACAATTGTTCAACCACTGAAACTTGTAGAGTCTAGGGTGTTTATGAAGAGGCAAGTTTAATTTATCTACTAATGTAGTGGTTGCAACGTTTGTGCAACTCCCCCTCCCTCCCCCCCCCCCCCCCCCCCCCCCCCCCCCCCCCCTCACACTGGCTCTCTCTCACACTCATTCCCTTCCTTTCTCGTTTCTCCCCTTGCTCTCTCCTTGCTCTCTTTCTCCTATGCTTAAAGATTTCTAGTCATTGTAGCAATAGTAACAGCTCGTGAGGTAGGAAACAACACTTAGGTTTGCGTATTTGACTTCTCGATGATATGTTCTATTTTATTAAATATGTATGATATGATTATGCTTCCAAGGCTATGCATCACTGTCATGTTTTTGGACAAGTTTTTATAATCATGGATTGTGAGGCATATGAATAATTTTTATAGGGGCTTCGACCCTTGGGAGCAAAATTTTCTAGCTGCAGATACTTCTTGCTCCTGTACCCAAAGCTTTTTATATATATTTATATAAAAAGTTCTCTTTTGATGTGTTCTTAAAAATGAATTATTGCATTAATGCCCATAACATATTGATGTAAGGTGTGACATAGCATGTAGCACTTGTGCAGCCTGCAAACAAAGTGCTTGAAAGGGGATCTTATGCCAAGAAGTAGATGAAAGAGAGAAACACACACGCAGCGGGAGAGAGAGAGAGAGAGAGATGCTAATTCATACACCCAAGAACAATGTTAAGGCTAAAAGACAACCTCAAGATATTAAAACAAAGAGATGCTACTAATTCATTTACTTTAAGGACAATCTACAATGCAGAGCAAAGTCATAAATGCAACAAACGTTGCTTAAGCTAGATCTAGAAGTATATGTTGGGCGATATATATGTGATTTGGCACTGATATAATAACAAAATCATTTCGGGATCACCTTGTTGTTGATGATCTTTTGCGATGCTTTCTAACTATTCTAGTGATTGATTGTATGAACAAGACCAACAAATACAAGTTTTCCTTGTTGCAAATTGTTGGGGTGATATCAATGAACCTGGCATTCATAGTAGCCTTCACATGTATAAAGTTAGAAAGTGAATACAATTACATTTGTACTCTTGATATAAATTGACTCATTTGCAAGATGGTTGGTTTCAACCAAAAGTGACTGTGACAAACAGGGAGTTGGCATTAGGTAATGCAGTTTTAGCTACATTACTCCATATATACCACTAATGTACTGTGTACAAGAGATATCAGTATAAATTTGTTGGCCAACTCAAAGTTGTTTGATGAGAATTTTGGCTTTCAAAATCAAATCAAATGTATTTCAAAGTTATTCATTCACATCTAGATGAAACATGAACTGATTTGAGCAAGATAAAACATCTTCTTGTCTGTTTATTCTTTTTTTTTTTAATTTCGTTTTCATTGCATTGCTTTATTTTCATTTTAAGTTAATAAAAACTAAGTGTCAGATTATTCTATTCTATTTAATGCTTTTATGTTTAATTAGGACGTTGTAAGTCCAATTAATTTTATTTAACTTATTTAGTATATAATATTCTAATTTATTTTCTAAAAAAATTAAAATGTGTAGTCTAAGACTGGTGGATTTCTATGTTGTTATTACTACATGTAACCGAAGAAAAAAAAAAGAAAAAGAAATATCAATTACCCAAACAAAAAAAATATCAAATATGAATAACAATTAATATTAAGACTATCTAGAGCAATTAACATTAAATCAGATTATATATGTTAATTGAACAATATAACAAAATTTTAAGAATAAAATAAATTTGATGTAGAGCCTTAACACATTAAATTTATATTCAATAGTGAATAAATTTCAATCTCTTCAGCATTTTCCTTTTATTTAAGATCTCATTTCTTTGTAATTCTTCTTATTAGATTTATGAAGAAGTATTTTATAAAAATGACCATAATTAGGAAACAGTGTGTCCTTGAAAAAAAAATTATTTATAGAACTTTACAATATGACTAAACAGGTGATTCCTTGCTTTTTTGCTTGTACATGTGAAGAGAGCCTTCTTTGAAGTGAGTCAATCTTACAAAAATAGATTTTAAGTAAAACTACTAAAAACTAATTAAATAATTATAATTGTTTAGTACATTTCATCTAAACAATAGCTACCAGTTAAATATAAATGCGGCTTATATAAAACTTATACCCTAAAATACTTTATATTAGAGCATCTTTAATGCACCCATGACTCAGAGAAAATATGAGCGTCACGCAAAATAGATTGAAATGGAACAATCCATTTTCATAGTGAAGATGACTTGACTCAAAAAATAAAAGTAGAGGTTGTGCACATTACTCTCTATTTATATTAAACGGTCAATCAAGAC
>JAJIYU010003550.1:0-26640 GCA_030144865.1 Tinospora cordifolia
GTCAAGATCCATATACCCTCACTCGGGTTCTTTCCATTCAACAAAAACGGACAACCACACTTCTTCGTCCCTGTCTTTGATCTTCCTTTTACTTTTTCCTCACTATCAACATGTTATTTTTTGAGTCCTTTTTTGTACGACCCATATCTTTCACAAGCAAGATTTACTCTTACTCGTTGACCCTTTCCACTGACGTTAGAGTTTTTTAATGCTTACAATAAACCCATTAATCTTACCCTAATGTTGTGCTCATAATATTATTTCTTCTCTTGACCTAAATGGACCTGACGGTTTGAATTGTTCAGTATAATAAAAAATTATATCGGTGCATTTTACTTCATTCTACAATAATCAAAATAAATATTAATTAGTCAATCGAACAGGAAACAAGTGAGTCTCGGCCCTGAGTGGCTGAGACAGTCAATCGTAAACTCTTGCTTTCAAATGCGTTTCTGAAAACAACAGGTGCGAAATAAACCTCATTTACGCCCATTTCACTTGTAGAATCCATTTCTTGTGCCATTTCGTTCAAAAATCAAGTGAATCGCAATCTTTTTTGGTGCCCTCACTCACCCAACGAAAATCACATTTTAAACATCAGTTTGAGCATTTTGAGCATCATTTTAATCTAAATACATGATTTACAATGTATACCTCGAAGAAAAGACGTTCGAATGTTCGTCAGAGTCTCGTCGGAGTAGTTTGTCGGAGTCTCGCCGGAGAAGATGGAAATGGTGTGGGGACGGTGGTGGGGATGAGTGGGGTAAGGTTGGATAATTAGTTGCCACATAAGATTAAGTGGGGTGATGATTAAGGGTTTTTTCGTCATTTCAATTAGGGGTAAAATTAGATTAAAATTATGGGGTGTAAATAGCCAACTTTGGGATGATTTTAGCCGTTCTCTTTCTTTAACTTCAATTTGTAAGTTCTTGATCTTGTTTTCTTGTAATTTACGACGTAATTGGTTGGCAAAAAATAAAATTTTTAAAGAAAATTTTGATTTAAGTAAAAATGACAAGGGAAAAATTTCTCAGCCGAAATATTTTTTTAATAAAATTTTCTAGAAGAAAAAAAAATTTCTCAGCATTCAGAGAATTTTCTTAGTTGAAATATTAAAAAAAAAATTCGTGAGATATTTTTTGGACACTAATTTAAAAAATGACTATCTAGCTGATTTTACAAAATTTTTCTATGTTATATCAAACAACTATAAATTAAAAAAAAACATTTTCTTGAATTTTTTTAAAAAATAATAATTTTTTAAAAAATTCTTAGCTATCAAACACGTCAAACTATAAAAAATAATGTTCAAATTTTATTATTTTCAGAGTTAATCATTTAATTTCATTTAATTTGAAAGTAAAACAGGTATCATGCTACGAGATAGAAGAATTGAAAATAGAAAAGTGTGGTTCGTCTCGAATTACAATATTCGCTATAAAACCCTTCCTCGTCAACTTCAATTCACAATTTCGCAATCTTGCCATTCTTGCTGTTGATGAAGAGTTTCCGGTAAAGAAGAAGGAGAAGATGGATGATAGCTGTGCTGTATGAGCCGAGTCTCTCGAATGGGTCGCATACGGTTCCCGCGGCCATCGCGATGTCTGCTCGACTTGCGTAGCTCGTCTTTGGTTCATCTGCGATGATCAGCGCTGTTGCATCTGTAACACCGAATCTGATAAAATCTTCGTGACAAAGGCGTTAGGAGATTACACGAAGACCATAAGCGGTTTTTTGGTTTTCCCAAGGAATGCGCTTGAGGGGCGAAACGGATCGTACTGGTACCATGAAGATACGGGAGCGTACTTCGATGACTCAGATCATTACGATATCATCAACGCAATGTGCAGGCTCTCGTGTAATGTGTGTGTTAAGGAGGATCAAGCAGGAGGAAAATTTAGGAACGTTGAGCGGCTGAGTAGTCATCTTTATTATCGACATAGGTTGTTTATGTGCAGTTTATGCTTAGAAGGAAAGAAGGAAGATATTTATTTTTGAGCAAAAGTTGTATACCAGGTCGCAGTTGAATCGACACATAGACACAGGTGACTCGGCGGTGGATGGTATGTTAGAAAATTTTCACACAATCTCCATGAATCACAATAAAAAATAAATAAATAAACATACATGTAGATGTCAATAGTGAAGAAAGAATTAACAAATCTTCAAGAAATTCTGTGCTTACCAGTTTTGCTCTCCATTATGCTTTGCACAAAAGAAGTAAAAAGATTGGAGATTTGTTGATTATTTCTTCATTATTGGCATCTACATGACATGAGGTATGTTTATTTATTTATTTTTTATTGTGATTTATGAAGATTCATTGTGAAAATTTTTTAACATGGTAATGAGAGTGAACGGGGTGGTTTCATGGGGCACCCAGCATGTGAATTTTGTAAGAAACCCTTCTATGGAGACAGCGAACTCTACTCACACATGTGAACTCAACCTTACACTTGTCATATATGCCAAAGGCGAAATCCAGGGCAGTACGAGTACCACAAAGATTACAATGATCTAGAGATTCATTTCCGGCAACAGCATTTTCCATGTGAAGATGAGTCATGTCTTGCAAAGAAGTTTGTTGTTTTCTCATCTGAATCCGAAATAAAGAAGCACAATGCCATTGAACATGGGGGGCGCATGTCTCGTTCAAAACGTAAGTCTGTTCTTCAGATACAAACTAGCTTCCGGTACAGTCGGAGCAGTGAACAAGATCACCTTCGAGGAAGAAGAAGAGAATTGCATCAGTTTGTTTCTTCTGATGCTCAGCTTGTATCAGCCACTGATGCCGGTTTGGAGACTGCAAATGCTACAGAGGCAGCTCCTGATCATAGAGAGAGACAAGTGAAGTTGATGAGATTAATGTAGCTCCTGCTGAATTTTTGGCTACTGCAGATACTAATGAGGGGTCTTCAAGACACCGGCAAGGACTGGTTGGAGTAGCAAGAAATGTGCAACTACAAGAATCATCATTTCCTCCACTTCCTATGGCGCCAACAAGCTCTCAACAAAAGCCCAACTATGACACAGCTCATGCTTGGCCTACTAGAAGTCAGGGAGCTTCTTCATCATCCAGTAATCCTGTAATTTCTTCTCAGACAAAGCTAGCTACTTCTGGGTTGTCCACATCCGCTAGTTATGCTAGTATTGCTCAGCCTCGATCAGTAGGAGATAATGTATTTTTATCAGGTAACACTTCAAGCCGTCAATGGAGTTTGGATTCTTTCACATCTGATTTTCCTCCTATTTCTGCCAAAAAGGAGAAGAGCGTATTGCCACCAGGTCAGGGTTTATTAATGGTGGAAGATGTGTTCACTGAAAACAAGTTCTTGGTAGAAACAATCCGTTCTGCTTTAGAATTTGACGAGGACAAATACACAGCTTTCAGAGACATCTCTGCAGAATACAGGGGAGATATGATCAATGCAGCAGAATATCTGTTCTATGTTGAGCAGTTTGGGCTGTGGCATCTTGTTCCTGAGCTTGCTAGACTCTGTCCTGATGTTCAGAAGCAGAAAGAGCTCATTGAGACCTACGACATTAGTTTGAAGTTCAGTAAGTACTGGCAGAGAAAATGACCCTGGCAACATTATGATTCTCAATAACACTAACAAAGCTTCAAAAAAGGGTACTGCAGAGGTTGTAGAGCCAACAGATGGAAAGTCCAAGTATACATTAACGGATAACATAGTGAACACTGTTAGAAAGCTGCACGCGAGTTACGGGCGTTCCGGAGAGGAAGTGGAGGTATTATCCAAGGATGGTTACCGAGCTTCTAAAGGAAAATCGAAGATATCTACTGTTGATGGGCAACAGGAAATGAGTTCTGTTAATGTAGAATGGCTAGGCCGAATTGCCCCAGGAAGTGATCCTCAGGTCAGTGGGATCAGCTCCAACCAAAACTCAGTTAGAAGGAGTGGAGGGCAGCAGAGGAAAAAGGCATTAAAATTACATGAAAGTAAAAGCGCTTTAACGTTTAAATTATACCTGGGCCCATCGCATTTGCTTGGAAGTGCCACGTGGCATAACGTCGGTCGCATATTTGGTTCAGTTGTGTTTTATGTGGAACCTTGAATCATTCTTCCACTAACGTGGCTGTTAAATTAGCAAAGATGATTCGATTCCATTATTGTTGTGATCAAAAGCCATGAGCAAGCTGAAGAGAGTCAAATCAACAATAGAAATCTCCTTCATGAGAACCTTCTCATGCACAAAATACAGATTTACGTCAATAAACTTTGTTCAAGCAATTTGAATTAGATTTGAGGATAGCAAAGCTATTAGAATTTTAGCTTGAAACTAAAATAAAAAAATGTGTAATTTGAGTACAACTAGAGAAGCAACTATGTTAATTTTTAGAAGGTTTTCAATTTTAAAGTTTTTATATATTAGATTAATAATTTTAGTATTTTGATTGTATTACAAGTCCTTTTAATGTTTATTGCCGATAAGAATTTGGTAAATTAAATTAAAGAGTGAGAACGAGTGAATATTAAATTACATAGTAAAAGATTACAAGTGAGAAAGTACATAACAAGGAGTGAGTGTCAAAAGATAATTTTTTTTGCATAATTAATTTCTTTACTTCTGGGTGTAAGCACCAAATAATTGAACCATGTTAAATTTTTTTAGTGTGATTATTCCATATATTATTTGAATAATTTTATCATATATTTAGTTGATTGATTAAGGTTGAAAAACCTAACAAAAACAATATTCCGATCATCCTAAAAGATAAATTGAACACCCTCCATAGAATTGCCAAGTTTAGGTAGCAAGTCTTGCAATCATACTAGTTTTGTTGTAATATTTGCAATACTCCTATATTCTGCTTCACAGATCAGGTGAAGTCCTTGTTTTGCACCACAAGATAAGACAAGCTTGTGAGATGAAAGAGTCTAGCTCTATTAAGTGTCTTGGTTATTAAACTTCCAATCTTTGAATTAATCGTGTATAACACGCGAAAGGTAGACCAAACTTAACATAAACAATATAGATTGATTACAAGTATGAATCATCCTAATTTTTATGCTTAATTAGCCGTAAATCAACTCAATTTAACATTTACAGATTAAGAATACTAAAAGCCCCAAAAATTGTGACCCTGCAAGCATGAAGTCTAAATTAATATGATTTATTTAAAATTTATATCATATTCAATTCATGATTACATTATGCATGATTAACTCAATTCATGATTAATTAAACTCCTGATCAATTGGATAATTCCAACCAATTAGACCAAAAGACCCAATTTGGGCATAATCCTTAAAATAGGACATTATTCATTTTACACTAAATATCAAGTTGTAATATGAGCAACTATAAATTAACATCTTAAGTCAAAATCATGCACATGTTGTAGGAAACCCTAATCCAAATCCAAGTATAAGTCAAAATCATGAAACTTGCACATCTTCTCAATGTAAATTAGGGAATCCACCTATCTACTCAACGTTACCGTAAAAATTTAAGTTTTAAGTATACGTCATGGTTATTTGGGTGTTGATTAAAACCCTAACTTTAGACACCAATGAAGATGAGATTCAATGCATATGCAAAAACACAATTAAGCATGCATTTAGGTTGTGGGAGTTTAGATTTACCATTTTTCATGCTCAACCAAGCCCTTGCATCCTAAACTCTAGATTAGATCTTCTCAAATAAAAAAAAAATCTCATAATGAGACATAAAGCTAGGTCTTGGTTGGAGAATGATTTTCATGAAAAAAAAAAATGAAAATCTTACTTTGGATGATCCTAGGTTTCTCTCTTTCTTTTCCTCTCTCCCTCTCGAAGGAAGTACCTAAGGTGAGAAAATAAGATTTGATCTCATTTTAACTTGATATTCATATGCTCTCCATATGTCACATAATTATACAACTCCCATTTCTATACTACATGTACAAGTGTCATCTATTGTCCATGCATTTTTTATTTTATTTTTTACCCAATTCTCTCATTTAATGGTCAAATTGCCTTAGATTAGGATCTTTTCTACAAGTTACAAATCATATTGATAATGTGTTTAACAAGTTACTTGTTAGGTAACTCTTTCAACAACCCATCTATATGTCATTCTCACGTCCACTCCCCTTGTTTGTTAAACTTTTTTTTTTCCCATTCAAATCGACTTATTTTTCTCATTAATCAACTTTATAAAAAAAAATATTTATCTATCTGTAAAAATATTAAAACCGAATAATGATCTACATGTCACATGTATACACTACCCCTAAATCGCGTAAGATACAAATTGTATTATTTCTCAAGTAAGTTAAACTAATCTTCTATTTATCTAATAATTTTCACTTCAACCAAAATTATCAGACATACACATAAGATCATGCTCTTATTGATCATTTATACATAGAAATTAATATTTTGGATAAGCATTACCATATAAAATTGGGCATCCAGCTTTTTAGGTCAGTTTTAATAGACCAAGTATTAGGATGTTACACCAAGGAGCTAGGATCTGGGGCACTTGGTCCTAATTGGGTGGAACCTTACCAAATCATAGTACCACATGGACATGAGTATATGAACTGGAAGACTTGGATGGAAGGCAAGCTTAGTATCTGGGGCACTCGGTCCTTATTGGGTGGAACCTTACCAAATTATAGTACCACTTGGACGTGAGTACATGAACTGGAAGACTTGGATGGAAGGCAAGCCCAACGAGTCTTAGAACGCCCAACATCTTCAAATTAACTTTTCGTAAAGTATGTGAATTATACGTATAAGGATTGGATCATATTTTCTATAAAGCTGTAAAGTGATTTCTACCAATTTCTACGAGATTTTGACAAGCAAAGTAGTCTAGCTACTTGGATTGTCGTAGTGAAGAACATCCTAAAGGGCTTCCTTGCCAGGTTCATTCAGATATTGTTGTTTGTGAGCTTGGACTAAGTATGGTGAGGTTCATCCCCTCACAATTCTCAACTTGGACCCATCAGCTTCGCCCTTAAACGAAGCTAATGGTGCCACAATAATGATGCACGGTAATAGGCTTGTGTATGCAAATATCTTGTTATTTCACTGATTTGATTCAAAATTCAGGGATGTCACTAATGCGTATAATATGACAAGCAACATAGAATTGCTGATGTTACAGTACATAGGAAAAGCTCGTTTAGACACCATTTCCACCTTTTCTTTTTATTACAAGGACATTGAGACGTCTAGTTATCATAATAAATCAGCTTCCAATGAGATTTTGTGTTGGCTAACTTTGAAAACATCTAGTTACAAGAACTTCAACTGATCTAAGTTTGAGAAGACCTCAAAATTCCCAATGCTGGAATTATACACAAAACTTGCCCAGCCCAGAGGAGAAACAATTCTCACCTACATGATTTTGAGATTACAGAACTTGGATGCTTCAAACATTCATGGCCTGTTGCCTCTACCAAGGACAATATCATCTGTTATTGTTGCCATTTTGTGTGAATTAAACTTGCACTTTTTGTGGCGCTTCCAACGCAAGTTTGCCTATGCTCGTTCCTGCAATATATCCACCTGACCATGCATTCTGCAACAAGTGATTCATAATTTACATTCTGATCTGATATTGATAGCATTCACCCATTAACACAAATTGAAATTAAATTGTATTGTACTATATGAAATCTACAATTACATCAACATATCACTTGAACTATTCACAATATATCATTTACAAAATATATATTTCTTTTCATAATACACATAATTTACAATTATTTTTATTTTTATTAATCACTCATTGAGCGTATATGGGCATCCCTAACAGAATGTCCTAAGTCGAGGAAAGTAGGAATCTGAGTGAGTTAATTAATGCAACTCCAATAACTAATTGTTAGTAATGTTAAAAACTGAAATGATATTGATTAAAATCATGGGCAAGTTAAGCAACAAAAAGCCTTCATGGACAACTACCTAAGTACTTTCATCACACACTATAGAATAGTATTACAAGAGGAAAATGTATATCGTTCCTTACCTGAAAGTTGAATCCTCCGGTTTCTCCATCAACATTCAGTACCTAGTAAAGGACTAATCATTTAGGATTTGTTTAATGTACAGAATAAGATGAGATTATTATCACAGAAGTAGATACAATAGGATACAGTGAGATACAATAAAAGTTAATCTTATCCCATGTAATCATTTTGCAGCCAAACAAGGGAATAAGATTCAAATTAATTACATTTCATGCTTTCTTGCGTGCCAAACAGCCTCTTAATGGCAGAAGGAACAGGTATAGATTTTATGAAGAAAATTTGAGAAAGGAAAAACTATATCTACCTCTCCGGCAAAGAACAATCGTGGTTTAATCTTGCTTTCCATGGTTTGAAGTGATATCTACATTATATAAAACAGTAACCAAGTAAATAACCATCAAAAACAAAATACAAATGAAAGAACAGATGAAATCATGAAAGGTGAAACCTCGGACAGTGGGATGCCTCCGGCAGTGACAAACTCATCTTTAAATTGCCCCTTAATTGTAAAAGGAAACATTAATTTTTCTAAAAGAAAAAGTATAATACATGGAGGAAAAGAAGAAGAAGAAGAAGAAGAAGATACCTTCCCAATAACATCAAATGAGCAACGCTTTAGCAAGGAACAAAGAGAAATTAAGGCATTATTTGAAATAGACGCCCACAATGTCTCACCGTCAATGCCCTGTTATGTATTATGAAAATGAATGATAATCCCTTAGAAAATGTTCAACCACCAAGTGAATCAAGTGTACAATAACCTTCAAAATGAGAAAATATTACAACCTCAAGGTCCAATAAATATTTCCAAAATCTCTTCACCAGGTTGAATGCTGGTGGAAATGAATTGATAACCTTCTGTTTCTGCAGAAACATTTGAACTCTAGTCAATTAAAAACTAATTTAGTAAGGGTGTATGGTAAAAGTAAAATATGATACATTGCAATCCACAGCCCAAAAGTTCGTTATTCGTACATAGATTGGCATCAGAAGATGTAAGAGAATGCGAGAATTAAAAGGTAGGAAAAAAAATTCAGGAAACATTGAACTCCTGTTGAGCACAACTTGTAATGAAATGAAGGAGCAGAAAAAACTACATTTTCAAATTGCAACTCCACTATTTATTCTTAAATTATCCTCAATTTAAGTTCCAACTACACTACAAGTTGCAATCATAGGATCAATCATGAAACAACAAACTAGCAAAACTGAAACTCCAACTTAACTAGATAAAGGGTAGTGAACTTGATTGAGAGATAATGAAGGAATTTAAAGCATGACTCAACGTCGACAGTCCAAAAGAAAAGTATCTCCAAATTTAGACAAACTAATGTAAAGAAGTAGACATTTAAATGGTAATGTTAAAATCCAAAGCTAGAACTAACCACAAACTGGGTCTTGTGTTGATGAAGAATGGACTTTGCAGCTTCAATGTGAATATCAGATATGAAATCTATGAAAAGCACTCCTGCATTTGGACCAAAAGCTGTCCAGTTAAAGAAGTTAAACTGACAAAAGCAAACGCAAAAAGAAGGGAGAAAAAAACCTTGCCTTGGTAATTCGAATTGAATAAACTGCGTGCTGCCCATGCAGATAAGCGAAGTATCACTGGCCCACTAAGCCCCCAATGTGTGACCAACATGGGCCCAACCTAAAATCCCTAAAAAGTATTTATCACGATAGATAAATGCATTTTGAGGAATTCAAATAATTGAAGAAAGGAGGAGTGTGTGCCTGAGTAAATTCGGGTATATTCTGGACATTTTCTAGTTTCAACTTTGCTTTAACTTTTTGAAATGTAACCTGACACAGAAAAACCAGAGAAAAGAACTAAGAACCTACAAGTAAAATGAAGCCTATTACTTAATCAACCAAACCCGAAAGCTAGAAACCTGATCATCCAGGAGTACCATGCGATTCCAATTTGTGATTCTATTACACAAAAAATTAATGAAGTTGATGAACTAACATATGTGGTATGAATTTGTGATTTCTCCATTTAGTTACTCATTGAAGCAGAGAGTTTACAAGAGGTATAGCACATAACAGACTGAAGTATGACTTGACTCAGCAGACCGATAATAGTAACTTACAAGAGAAACTTTATCCACTGATGCAGCATATAGCATTCATCTGCTGGCCTAACTAAACTTCAAAACGGAGATTTCAGTGATACTTTATGGTTCAAGGTGTCTATATTTATCCATTTTATACTTATTTCCACAAACTTCTTGTATACTTATGATTAAAGTATGAGATTGAAGTCTGAATAATGGTAAGGAGTCACATGGCAATGGGCATCTGGTTGCACAAAGCTACTGTATATGCGGCGAATCAAGGAAGGTCAGAATATATAAGGGTCTACTGTACACAGCCGTACATCCCTCTGCAAAGGGTTGTTTTCAAGACTTGAACCCATAAGCACATGATCACATGAAAATAATTCTTAACATTGCACCAAGGCTCCATTTAAGAATAGAGACACAAATCCAAATTCCAGAAATATAAAATAATAGACAAAAGAAACTGGAAATTTTCCATTCAATATTGGAAGACAATTACCCCCGATAAGTCTGTCAAGCATTTATCCTCAATCTTGAAAGTGAATAAACTTGGCACTGGATTCACAATTGAATGGCCCAGTTGGATGGCAAGATTGTATCCCTGTTAACAGTGTAAAACCAAACCAAAATACAAAATTATTTGACTTGTCATCGAATAAAACACACCCATAGAGACCCTACGTGCATAATTTTTCAACATCCCAAACTTTTGGAATAAGGCATACATGATGATGCATATCAGTCTTCCAACCTGTCGGCTACTCCCAGTGGCAAGCAATAAATAATTTGCTTCCACATATTCAACAGAATCAATGGTGCGCTTTTCAATCTTGACAAGGAAATTTCTGTTGTTTTTTGTGCTTGCACTTGTCACAACCTTTCCAGTCTGCAGTAAAACTGATTATCACATCAATTAAAAACTTACATATTCAAACAAAGTATATAATATCTTTGAGGTTGTATTGAGTAATTACATATCATAAAATCACCATAGTTCTCAAAGTATTAGGGCTACCTAGGCAACTTGGCCTATGTAGGCAACCAGCTTAGCAGCCTAGGGAAATGACAAAAAATGCCTAATGTTTTTATAAAAATGAATATGATATTAACAATTTTATACCCTTGAAGATAAAAACAACTTCTATATGTCCTAAGAAACTTTTTTAAAGTTTTAGGAAGGGTGTTTCTGACCTTAAAGAACAGTAAAAATTGTCTCAAAAGATATTTTGAATTTGGTAATTTAAATTTTTTATAATGATAGAATCTATAATTATTATCAAACTTATTAATTGGACGGGCTAGGGAGATGTTCAATTTTTCAAGGAAAACCAGCCATCCATACTTTTATGTTACACCTCATTAAAACTAGGACTCCTACTATAAAGATAGTAGATTTGAGTCCAAGCCAAAGTCTTAACAATTCATTCCATTGGTTTAGTCATTTTTGTTCAGTCAATGAATAATTTCTTGATGATCACATCATAGAAAAAGGAACATGATTAATTTTATAACATAAAGAAGAAATTGGTGATTATCAGACCAATAACAAAATATCACAAGAATAATAGATTCAACATGATGATTATATGGGTTAGCAGACTTACCTCCAGACCTGTCTGCTTCACGCATAAGACAGTCAATTACGGAAGATGAACTGTTGCTTGTAGGAAATACCCTACCATCATCTTCAGTCTATTCAAAGAACACAAAATACAATCATGATCATTATCCACATAATGAAGAAATAGATGGATGAAATTATTAAGATTTGATAGCCAACCTTTAGTTCCACTCCATGGTCAGAAAACCAAGACATAGTATCAACTGGACCATGCATACTGAAGAAGGGCCCTCGAAATTCCTTATTGCCCCGAGGATAATGTTCTGCCAAAACCTAAGTAAATTGATGGAATTAAATGCGAGGTTTGAAATCAATGTATTGAGAAAAAGGGAATGTAAACTCATACAAAAATTGCCATCAGCAGAAGCTATCTGAGCTGCATATCTTTTGAACCTCTTCACATTTCAACTATTAGTGTGTAACATAAGAGAATTTTATATTATGCCTAAAACAGTGTTTATATTTATACTTCATGCTCACAATTTCATACAAACAGAGATTGCACAAGAAATGCTCTGTCTGCCACCAGAAATATCAAAGGATAAAAGATCATTTGATAACAGAAGCATCACAAGCTCAAATCAAATGAATCAAAGAATTCTCTTTTCTTTCACTTACTCAAAAGTTGCAAAATCAGATATCATCACCAGCAATCAGTGCTAAACCCATTTGCCAAATTTCATCAGCATCAAAAAATTAGAATTGTGTTTATGTGTCGTGAAAAGTACTCAATCCTTCCAAAAGTATCTCCTATCCTACCAAAATATATCAAAGATCAAGGATTAGCTTAACAAGTTGCAGCTTTTAGAAACAGTTGCAACTTGCAAATGGTCCCTGTTGTTGATGTCTTTCTGAGAAATTTGATTAACTCTATGATGTGTTCACCAACTGGTAAATGAAAGAAGTTGTACTACAATTAATGCAAGAAATTGATCCCAATCTCCATCAGATAGACACTGAAAGAGTCTTGGACACCCAGCAAGTAGAAGGAGAACTATCAGAAGGAGCAAGATCAAGTGGAACAACAATCCTAGAGAACGAGGAATGTAAACAGGTGTGTAAAAATTACTACACTTCTCAAATATCAAAACAAAGAGAGTCGGAACGTCAACTTGGGTGCATACAGAAGGGCCCTCATCGAGAAGGATGATGATAAAGGAACGGGATTAGAGGAGGACCAATGGATAGAGGTCAGAAGAAGGAAGTACGGACGAAGTCAAGAGGAAGAAGGAAGGAGCAGAGGTCTCGGGAAGACAAACAATGGCGGTCAACAAGCGTGGAAGGAACACAATTTCGATTCAAGATATAAGACATTCAAAGTCGAAGGGTCCAAACAAGGAGATTAGGTGATAATACAAGAAAGGACCAGGACTTCTATCTACGTGTTATCCATGAGTCAATGTGACCTGGACTGGTTGACTACCAAGGTGTCGCTTGCAAAAAAGGCTTCGAGAAACGGTGAGTTCAAGGAATTGAGAAGAGGAGAAAAATACACGTTATTTATTAAAACCTACTCTAACACAAGGGATAGCTTTATGAAGATTGCTAAGCTGCATCGGGGGGCTTTTCAGAATATTTTCATCCCAGAAGATATTGAATGCAATACGTGGAACAAACTTTTCCAAGCTTTAAAGGATATAGCTCAGGAAGATAAAACTAACATTTGTCAAGTGAACAGTCACCAAATGAAGACAAAGCACCACACGTCCCAAGGCAACTTCGTCAAACCTCAAGAGTCGATCTCTATAAAGGGGAAGCTAAGAGACAAGGAGGGTCCCAGAGAGAGCCGAAGTGGAATAGAGATGAGACAATCTACACGACATAAACCAGACATCCGGTCTGGGAAATTCAAGGTCACAAGAATCACGGATAGTTTCAGCTGGGAAGAAGTGGAAGAGGAGCTGACGGAGGTTCTGGGCAGGGACATACATCTGACAGTGATCGACGCTGCCAGAGCAGTGATATATAGCTGGAACGGGGACGAAACGTTCAGGTTACGAGGTCCACCACATCCCCAGTTCAGGACGGAAGTTCTCATAGAAGAATGGAATGATTTTGAGTTGTGGGAACAATGCAAAATCGCATGCAGAGACAGCTGGATTGGCATCGAAGGTATCCTAGCCGAAAAATGGGGTATTACCTTCCTAGAGCAAATAGCAGAGGAGTATGGAGGTCTCCTGGATATAGCGGAAGTTACACTCAACAATAGATCAAAGGAACTAGCTTACGTAAAAGTGAGGGGCTCTCGAACAGGGTTCTTACCGGCTGAACTCGAAATTTATGATGACGATGGAGTCACTGAGCTACGTCTGTATGATCTTCAAAGGAAGTGGTGCCAGGAGGTGGAAGAGGCTAAAGAAAGGGACAAGAAGAGGGAGAAGAAGGAGGAGAGAGCTCGGAAGTTGAAGAACAGGGAAGAACCGTTGGGGAAGGCGGAGCGGCGACGATCGGAGGAATCGAAGACGACAACAAAGGGGAAGGACGATAATGTAACAATCCAAACAGCGAAACATCATTACCGTCTGCCGAAAGTCAACCAATAGAGGGCGGTAGGTGAAGTACGGCGCCGCTCTACCAAGATAAGGACGCAGAGCCAGAACAGAGAAGACGTGCAGAAGAGGAGCAAAAAGATGCAGGACTCAGACCAGAGCGGGCCACCGGGCTTCCCACACCGGGTCAACGACCCGAATATTGAGTTGGAGCAGCAAGTTCAGAAGGGTCAGGACCAAGGGCCTGAAGAGGAGGGACCTGGGTCGAAGGAACAGGAAAAGCTGAGTGAAGAGGGGCCCAATAAGGAAAAGCAGCTACACAGAGGGGAAAAAAGCCCGTGGAAGACCTTAGAGCGACCGGGCCTCAAAACATATGTCAGGAAACAAGCAAATAAAGATAGGAACGAAAATATATGGATCGAGTTAACAAGCCCAGCTAAAGCCTAGAGGAAAGGAAAGGAGATCATCACTTACTCCTCTGAATTTGAAGATTACGTTCCGGAAACCCCCTTCTCCACCCCGAAGTGGCCAAATAAGGAGCTCGGAGAGGAAGGCATAAACTTGGACTCGATAAGCACTGGAGAGAGGCCATGGAACCCAAAGGTATGTTCTATTATACGTATCCCTTCTCCCACTAACGATGCAGGTGCCTACACAACACACTCACAAGGCAGGAGGATGAACAGGAAAGGGGCAGAGTGCTAGAAGTGGGTGAGCACTCTAACAAGCATGAGCTGAATATGAGAAATCAGGAAGAGAACGAGAATCCGGGCGTGGATAGAGTGACTCGCTTTTTGAAGGAGATAGATATTAAGCTGTTTCCGTTAGAGAAATCGGAGTAATGGAGCAAGCAGGCCTTAGATATAGTGTTTCTAATGAAGATTATTTCCTGGAACATCAGGGGCTTTGGCTCCCGACAAAAATGCGGCATAATCAGACGAGCAATCTGAGCAGCTGCTCTGCAGATAATCACCTTCCAGGAGACTATGGGTCTAGTGTGGAAGAAGAGGTTCTGTAGCTGGATTTATATCCCCGTGGATGGCTTAGTAGGGGGCATTCTGGTAGCGTGGGACAGCCAACAGATCACAAGCAACTGTAGCTGGTGGTTCACCTCCGTGTATGGCCCCTGTTCTTCCAAGGAGAAAGACTCTTTCTGGGATGAACTAGCGGCTCTGTCGGTTGTTCTTTCTGGGCTGTGGTGCATAGGCGGGGACTTCAACGCCACAAGGAGTATCGAGGAGAAGATCTACGGTATGTCTTTGACTCATGATATGAAACAGTTCGACGACCTTATTAACGAGTTGCATTTGAGGGACGTCGATCTTCTGAACGCAAGGTTCATCTGGTCTGATAACCGCGGTCAACCTTCTCTCTCAAGACTAGATCACTTTCTGGTTAATGCGGACTGGGATAATTTATTCCCAAATAGTCGACATAGCACTCTCCATAGATACACTTTTGATCATTGGCCAATCCAATTGGACACTCAACCTAGGCGGTGGGGTCCAATCCCGTTCAGATTCGAGCATTCCTGGATGGACAGGAAGGAATTTGGGAATAACTTAAAGGATTGGTGGAACAAGCCGTCAAATGGAAAATGGAAAGGTTATAGGTTCATGCAGAAACTCAAACAGCTGAAAACAGAAATAAGAACCTGGAGCAGGAATTTTAGAGGCGAAGATGAATGTTCGAGGAAGGAGCTGTACCAAAAAATTCAGGAATTAGACCGAAGAGCAGATCTGGGTCTTACGATGCAGGGGGACAAGGATTTGAGGGCCAAAACCATGCAGGAGATAAACACCATAGAGAACAGAATTGAAAGGGAGGTTAGACAGAAAGCTCGCGTGAAATGGGCTAAGGAGGGGGATACTAACTCGAGATTCTTCCATAGACTTCTCTCAATGCGAAGGGTAAGGGCTTTTATTTCTAGAATCAAGGATGCAAATGGTGAGCTGATAGAGGAGGACAGAGACATACAGCAACACATCATCTCTTACTGTACAAATCTTTTCTCTGACCGTAAGATTTGTAAGTGGGCTATCGACGGGATTGACTAGAATCCCATAGCAGAAGAGTAGAAGGATTGGCTGGAGAGACCTTTCGAGGAGGAGGAAGTGAAGGAGGCTGTCTTCAGTTGCGAAGGACAGAAAGCCCCTGGTCCAGACGGATTCACAATGCTCTTCTACCAAAAGAATTGGGACCTGTTGAAGACAGATATAATCCAAACAATAGAAGAGTTTTACTCCACAGGCATCATTAACAAATGTGTTAATGAGACATACATACAGTTGATCCCAAAGAAGGCCTGTCCGGAGAAGGTGAAGGAGTATAGGCCTATTAGTCTGGTAACCAGCTTATACAAAATTACTGCTCGAATTCTAGCAAGACGTCTTAGGGAAGTGATTCATGTTACAGTAGCAGAGAATCAAATGGGCTTTGTTAACCAAAGACACATCTTCGACGCTATCTTGACGGCTAATGAGGCGGTGGAGGATTACAGAGTCAGGAAGAAAAAAGGTTTGGCGGTTAAAATTGATTTCTCCAAGGCTTAATTCGGTTAGATGGAAGTATCTTATCTATGTTCTGAAGAGGAAAGGCTTTGGGGAGAGGTGGTGCAAATGGATAAAAGGATGCATTTCTAAAGTTTCTTATTCCATCTTCATAAACGGCCAGCCAAGGGGGAAGATCGCTGCGGAAAGAGGGCTTAGACAAGGAGACCCTCTCTCTCTTTTCTTGTACATTTTAGTAGCAGATAACCTCCATGGTATTCTGCAGAAGGCTAGGCAGTTCGATTTTCAAGGTTTCGAGGTAGGTTACCAAAAGATTTTTCTTTCTCATCTCTTCTACGCCGATGATGCCTTATTCTTCCTGGACAACAATCCGAAAACCTGGGAAATGCTTCTTCGGGCCTTAGAAAGCTTCTCTTTAGTTTCTGGTCTGAAGATTAACGTCCTCAAAAGTCAGATGGCCGGGGTCAACATCAAGGAGGATAATATGATTCTTGCTCACAAAATTCTTGGCATTCCAATATCTAACTAGCCCATGAAATATTTAGGTCTTCCTTTGGGGGGAAATCCTAGAAGAATTTCATTTTGGGATCTAGTGATGCAAATTGTCAAAAGGAGAATTGAAGGATGGAAATGCAGTTATCTATCCAGAGGTGGTCGTCTCCTGCTAATCAAAGCGGTCTTAGAAGCCCTTCCGACATATTACATGTCCATTTTTCAGATTCCAACGGCAGTCCAAAAAGAGTTGGATAAGGCCATTAGGAGATTCTTTTGGAAGGCCGAGGGGGTCGAGAAGGCTCAAATGCTTGTCAAGTGGCAGCAAGTTTGCAGAACTAAGGAGGAAGGGGGATTGGGAGTAGCTCATTTAAAAATCAGAAACAACGCCCTTGCAGCCAAATGGCTCTGGAGATTCTCTAAGGACCAGAAGCAGTTGTGGAGCAAGATTATAGCAAGCATTCATGGGAGATCTCAGAATGGCATGATGGCAGGCTTGAATATAAAAGTCTCGCATAAATCTCCTTGGAAATATATCCAATCGTTGTACTCAAATTTTAGAACCCATATCCAGTGGAAGATTGGAGACGAAAACAAAATCAGATTCTAGGAGGATGCGTGGTGCACTCCTTCCTCTTTTAAAGAGGAGTTTCATCGACTATACAAGATTACTCAATGCCCAGAAGCCACCTTGTTTCAAAGCTGGGGGAGTATGGAGGAGAATGACAATAGTGGGGCATGAAATTTGGATTTCCGGAGAGATCTCAAAGACGAGGAGATTGAGGATTTGGCCACCTTACTCACTAGGCTTCAACCGGTTCGGTTCACAGCTCAGCCAGATTCTTGGCAGTGGAAGAAGGATAAGTCGGGGTCTTTCATGACAGGTTCCCGCTATAATGCGTTCCTAGCAGAAGAGACAACTCCGACAAACGGGTATTTGGCCCCAATTTGGAAAGCCAAAATGCCGACAAAATTCAAAATTCTGGCTTGGTTGATCATGCAAGGAAGACTAAATTGTACTGTCCAGATTCAAAAGAAATTCCCTAGCTATTATTTATCTCCTTCCTCATGCTGTCTTTGCAGGGTTGCTAATGATAATGATCGGCACCTTTTCGGGGATTGCAAGATTCTAAAGATAGTGTGGAGTTCTTGGCAACAGGATTTACTACCTATGCCTAGACCCCCAGACAGCACAAATCTTCAAATCTGGATTTCAGAACTAATGGATCACTTGAAAAGCTACTGGCAGCTGATTCTTTTTGCTATATGGGCTGCAATATAGGAGGCGAGGAACGGTTATTTATTTCACAATTTTGATATTAATGTCAATAGAATAGTAGAGAGATCTCATCTTTTGTTTGCTACATGGGTCTCTTCTGGTAAGCTAGGGCTAGGATACTCTTTTAGTGATTGGGTGACTCAGTGGGCGCCTATTTTGTACTCTATGTAACAGGGATTCTGGGTTGCTCAGGGCCTCTTTAGCTCTGTTCTCCTGTTGTACTTTGCGCCAAGGCGCTGGACATCTTGTCCTATTAATATATTACGTTTCTTTTCAAAAAAAAATTAATGCAAGAAATTGATCAGTTCAGAATTATACGGAAAATAATTTTAATCAGAATGATGGTAAAATTGAAAATTGCTAAAGCCAATCACCTTCATTTATGCTAAACAAAAGGCACTGCAATCCACCTATCATTTCAAATAAGTGAAACTAAGAAACTTTATTCAAACAGAGTAGCCTTCCAAGCAATGAGAATCTTGTTTGCTTCCTGAAATAAATAAAAAAGTTAAAAAATAAAAATATTATTAAACAGTCAGATTTGCTCACCTTATGATCAGCACAATGCCCATTTGTTACATTGCATCGACCACCTCCAGAAATTTTCACCTAAGAATGACATTAAACTTCTCATAAACAATCCCCCCAAACAATATATTCTTTCCAGATTTTGGAGAAAAATATAGAAACATCAGGGAGCCCACTTACAACTAAAAGCAAAAGAATGCCCAAAAGAAGTACATGAAAAACTCAAAACAAAGGTGAATAGAGGAACACAATCTAAGCAAAATGCCCAAAAGACAAAGAAGAAAAAACACGAAAGAAGGTCGAACAGATAAACACAATCACAATGTAAAAGCCCAAAAGAAAAAGAAGAAGAAGAAAGTTGAATGCAGAAACAAAATCCCACTTCCCAGTTCGCAAATCCCCGCATATGCTACATATGAACCTCCTCATTATACCCACAAAGAATAAACTCCCCAAAAAAAAAAAAAAAAACTAACCTTAGACAAAGGCTTGGCTTTCTCAATAACCAGAACTTGCAAATGGGGAGCCATAGTTTTAGCTCTAATTGCACCATAAACACCAGCTGCTCCACCACCAACCACCACCAGTAACTCCTCACTTGTCTGCCCACGCACCCGTCACCAACACATAAACACACTCACAAAAACATATATACAGAGAACGTGAAGAATGAATTAGGAGTAAGTGATGAAATTGGGCAACTGGTACCTGCTGAGCTCTCGGGATGCTAGAAATAGCATTTGTTCTTCTGTTCCCAAAAGATGATCCGAGGCAGAGATGGTGAAAGCGCCCAGCTATAGAGCCCCTCATCATCTCCGTGCGTTTCAGCTTTAGAGATGAATGAGCTGGGCACTTCTTTAACTAGTAGAAGACGAGAGAAATCCTAGCCGTGAACCCACATGTGGAAAATCGGACTAAAAGAGGTTTTTTTCTTATTGAATTAAAGATTAAATATTTGCATTTTAATAGGAAAAAAAATGGAGTGAACTTTAATAGATCAGGGTTAAACAAACCCATTTTTTTTCATTTAAGTTCCCAATTCATTTCTTTAAATCTCCAAAATACCTCATCTTTTTCTTCTTTTTAAATACAAAATAGAAAAAAAAATTCACAATCTGCAGAACAATATTTTTTTATTTATCAAGATATTAGTAAATAATCACAATTAATTACAAAAACAAACAATATTTTGATGAAAACAAGAAGTAGCCCCACATGGATCCGAATGAATATAAATGCAATGCAAGAAAAGTAAGTGCAGACAACACTTGGTTACAATCCAAAACTAATATTCTTTCCCAGCTAAGATTTTTTAACCTAATATTTTTTTAGTAGAGAATCCCCTACAATGAAGGATTAAATGTTACAATCCAAAACTTTATACAAAGCCTTGTCTACCTGCCTAGCCCTAGGTTTTGCCATCAAATGCTATAAAAGCTTATCCAATGGATACTTTGCCCCTACTATTGCAACTCACATTGCATCCATAAAACTAGAAAAATCAAAGAAGTTTATTGCACTACTTTCAAGGGATGGCCATAAAAGATGGTGTTTTACCTTACCACCCTCAATTTAGTTAAGGTTTTAAATGAAGATAAACCTAAAATGAGGGAGGATGAAATACATGTACATTTTATTACTTCTATACATGCATGAGGTCACGCTCATTTTTTATACCAAAAGAGCTAGATAATACATTATATAATCTATACAATAAATTATGAAATTCTTTGGACAAGAATTACAAGACGAAGAAGGCTATCCACAAGAAATTTTCAGCTAGTAGGTTCCTGGACTACAAAATTGTAGGCTCAAAGATTGTTATGGATCAAGTCCAGGTGTTCCAAATCATCCTATATGAGATTCAAGCTGAGATGATGTTTTTGCGTAAATTTTTTCAAAGGGTTGCAATAATAGATAGGCTATTGCCCTCTTCAAAAGATTTCAAGAATCATCTTAGATACAAACGTAAGGAGATGAGAGTTCAAGATCTTATTGTCCAACTGCAGATTGAATAGGACAATAAGAGTCATGACAAGAAGACTAGAGACCAATTCGACATGAAAGTCAACTTGGTGGAAGAAAGTCCACTAAGAACTAAAAATACAAGCACAATGATGATGGATCAACTAAGATAAAAGGCAAAGCAAAGAAGAACATAAAGCCAAAGACTCCAATCTAAGGGGAAGTCCAAGAAAAACCAATTAAGTCAATATAACTGAAGCAAATTAGATTGAAAATACATCTAATATGATGCTATCTGTTGTGGTTTTTAACATGAATATGGTGGAAGAATCTAAAGAGTGGTGGATTGACATGGGCTCGACCAAACATGCTTGTTCTAAAAAAAACTTTGTCATCCTCTTATACACTAATACAATGATGTAATATGATCATGAGCAATTCAACTGCTCTAGTTATTATTGGACTTTGAAGGGCAGTTCTCAAGATGATATCAAAGAAGGAATTCACCTTGATTGATGTGTTGCATATACCGGACATATGGAAAAATCTTGTTTCTAGCTCATTTTTAAGCAAAAGTGAATTTAAGATGGTATTTAATTTCAATAAGTTTTACTTTTTAAGAGTCTCTTCATAGGAAAGGGTTATTTAAAAAGGGTGTTGTTTAAGATGAATGTACCTCTTGTAATTCGTGATCTTGATGGTAATAACAAAATCTCCTCTTTTGTTTACTTGTTGAACTCTTTTTGTTTATGGCATAATGCATTATGCCATGTTAATTTTGCTTCATTAAAGAAATTAATAAATTTAAACGTGTTACCTAATTATCAAATTAACCCCAATTATAAATGTGAAATATGTGGTGAAGAAATTTGCTAAAATATTATTTCACTTGGTCTAAAGACGCATGTAACATCCCTCTTTTCTAACATTTTCGAAAAATTGGTTTTACTTGGTTAATTAATTTTTTTTCAAAACCATTTTTAATTTGCGATTGATTTAGATGAAAAACTTACCCAATTTCTTGAAAATTGCTTTTAATGTTGAAAACACATTATTTCATGTGAAATCATTTTAAACATTGTTTTGAGGGGGATGTTAGTCTTCTTTTTGTGTTTTGTTCCATTAAACAACATGAAAAAGACAAAAATCCAAATTCAATAAGGAAATCCACATTTCATGCAATGAAATATGATTAAATTACCAAATAGAGGTAAGATGTTTTGCCCCAATACGGTGGGCCCCATACATAAACTCAAAATTGGCTCTATTGAGCTAGAACATACATTACTGACATGAATCTAATGTTAGTTAGTTTTGTCGGATCACTCATTACAAGTTTCTAAAATAATAGAATAACAAACCCTATTCTACACGAGGTGTAAAGACTAACAAAATCGATGGAGGAAATACGGTGGAGGGATCAGCTCCCAAAAACCCACTCAAGTAGTCAAGTTGTACCTGTGTTTGAAAATAAGATGGAATGAGCTTTACGAGCTTAATGAGCCTATTTTTTAAATTAAACAAACATATACAAACATAGTTTATGCACACACTATAAGCACTAGGCATTTCAAACAATAATTTAATTTTTAGTCGATGTTGGGTATGATGGATAGGTCCTAAGGCATCTTATATTGTAAACCACAATAACATTATTCAATCAATTGTGGTGTTGTGCATGTAAAACCACATCTCCATGGTACTCGAAGGCTTATCATGGTTTATCCATATCAATTTGTTGACACATTAGTAGATTACCAACAACGCTCAAAAGTCAGTTGTGTAACACCCCGAAACTTTCTTGGATACGATTTTGAAAAAGGGTAGTATGGGTAGAGATCTAGGTAAGAGTGAAGTGATGCTAGAGTACCTGAGTCACTGATTATAGGTTTGACTTGAATATTGAGGGGTGTTCCCGATAGTTGATTTCTTCTTGAGGAAGGTACCCCTGACTGGTTAATGGCCCTTCTTGGAAGAAGTATCCCTGATGATTTATCTTTGTAGTGGCCCTCATATGGTTGGTGCCTTCTTTGGAAAGAGTACCCGATGGGTTGGCCCTATAGAGTTGTTCTTGAGGGTTGGTGTCATTCCTAGAAGGTGCACTGTCCCTGATGGTTTGATCCCAACTTCAGGAAGATATCCTTGAAGGTTGATCCCTACTCGGGAACAAGTCTTATTCAGGAACTATAGCATCATAAGAAATGCAATGGAGTTGAACATCGGGTCCATAGCTTAGTGATAGAGACCCAGTGTTGTTTCGGGAGTACAGTGGATCATAAATAAATAATAAAAAAAAGTTTTAAAACTTTTAGGACATAGGTTAGAGATTGATAATGTGTTTGAACGCACACTTGTTTGGTCAGGACCCGAATCTAGGAGGAGCCTGTATCTTTGGTCTCTATGTAGGATGGGGTGCATAAGGATTTGGAGGTACAGAGGAATCTTGGATTCGAAGAATGACGGACCATGTTTGGTGAGTGATCGATTTCTTTGGCTGAACTTGTACGCACTATATTGTACTAGTATGGGGCGGTACAGTATGGTGGGGTTTGTGTCAGCCTTAGAGTAAGTCTGCAGATGCACATGTTACATTGTGCCTAATCAACACAGTGGGACATGGCAACTGCGGATATCGAGACACTTGCGCCATTGTTTGGGTGTAATGTCTTCTGGGTAGAAGTTTGTGTGGAAGGGCGAGTGTGGGATGAGGCACACGAACCTGGAAGCACAGATGGAAATTTTAGGATTGCATTATGCTAACGTGTGTTATTTGTTTGGTTGTTGGATGACTGTTTGTTATATATGTAGTTTGATCATTTGAATATATAACCCAAATTCCTGTACGCAGAAACAGACGAAATGTTGCCGACTTAGAAGCATAAACCCCTAGACAACTGAGACAAATCAAGAACTTAGAGATTATGCATCTAGAGTCACCCTAGCATGAGAAACACGAAAGGGCATAGGTGGATAGAAAGTAGTGGTTAATAAGATAAATTACGGTATCAGAAGAAAATAGAAAACATATATGTATACCTATGGAATAAATGCTATTCTTCAACTTATCATGAATAGGTCGGTGAATGCTGAATTAAATTCTTGGCTTGTGGTTCATGCCAAGGGGTCCACAGATCGAGGTAGGATATGGTCAAAGAAAGGGTGAGAGATGAGGCTGTACCGGGTGGTGAGAATATATCGAGGGTAGCAGTAACCTGAAAGACTTAAGTAAACTCGGAGTTGATAACAGAGGTTTCTCAGAAAGTGATATTGAAGATTACTCTAGGACTTGTGGAACAAGTCGTGAGGACTTTGCAGTCAACGACGTTAGCACAGTTGTCGCTGCCTATTCAGACACGGGTGCAGTCACTAGTTCAACCAGAGCCTAAGATGCACAACCCTAGTCTCATCAGGTGGATAGGCTTACAGATACAGTGTCACAGAGTAGATCAGTCATTTATGACAAGGATCAACAAGGTCTATTGAATAAATTCCTGAAGTTGCAACCTAGTACTCTTGAAGGCATGACTGATCCCTTTGTAGTAGGAAGGTGGCTCGCTGAAATGAATCAGCATCTCAAGGCTATGGGAGTGACTGGACCTAGAATGGTGATGTTAGCAGCACATCAGTTGGTAGGACTGACATATTATTGGTGGGAAACGATCGAGAAGGACCCCATTGTCGATGAATCAAGTTTAACATGGGATGAGTTTGAAACCTTAATTTATTATACATTTCTTCAGACAAAGAAGACAAAACAGTTACAATTAGACTTTATAAAATTGAAGCAGGCAACGATGACAATATTGGAATACGAGCAGAAATTTAATGAGTTGTCAAAGTATATTCCAGGATTGGTCAGAGATGAACAATTGAAGACTGAGAAATTTACAGAGGGTTTGAAGGTAAAACAAGAAAAAATAAAAAATAAAAAAAAGGAAGATTATCACTTCACTGAGGCTGACAAATTTAAAGGAGACAATAACGAGAATGCAAAGAATCGAAAATGACTTAGAACAGGAAGTAGTAAAGGACAAACACAAGAGGGCACAATCAGAGCAAATTGTTGGAGGCCCCAAAAAGAAACAATGTAGGCAACTGAGTCAACAACCTAGAGGCGTCCACACTAGAGAATATAAATTAGACATCAAAAGTTTGCCACCATTTTACTATTAGCATAGAACTGAAACACTATTGTAAAGAGTTGTGTTAGTCGCATCTCGATAAATTAGAACAAGAAAAATGGGTGCGATCATACCAACACTAATGTACCGGATCCCATTAGAACTCCGCAGTTAAGCATGTTTGGCGAGAGTAAAAACAAGCCAGAATAGAGAAGTGATAGTAGAAATGATAGCTGAGATCTCAAAGAGAGTAATATTAGAGGTTACTCTCAGAATTGGGGGCAAGTGGTGAAAACCCTATAGCTAACAATGACACCACAGGTGTGATTAAGTAGATACCACAACTGGATTAGTTAGTTATGATTGGTCGGGAGAGATTGTAGTGAGACCATAGATGATAGAATAGGATGATTATGTAGGTGCCTACTCGAGTTATCTCTGCTAGAACTCTAACTAAAAAGATACAGTTGTTCACTACACAAATTGCGAGACTACATGATGAAGAAAAACGAAAATGTTGGAATAGCTCAAGTCCATCTCAAGCAAACAAAAGGCTATGTTCACAAATCTTTTCATTGAAAATAAGACGTACATTATTCCAAAAATCATCAAGGAAAAAATGAAAACGTGATGTCTCAAGCTAAAAGGGTGGCAACCACTATGGAATTAGTTAATTATGTGGATGACATGAAGAAATTTTAAATTGATTTTTAGGGGATACTTCTAAAGGAGCGACAAGTTGATATCTTTTATCGGAGCAAGACGATGAATCTACTGTGGTCGTATAAATATCCTGGCTATATTCATGGATCCGATGAATGGTATATGGATAAAGATGGAATTGCCCTATAAGTAGGATCAGAGTAGCGCAACAAAAGCGAATAAACCTATAGCAAATCGTGGAAATATAAATCGATTCACAAGGCTAGTTAACCTAACTCAAATTTTGAGGACGAAATTTTATTTAAAAGGGGTAGATTATAACACTCCGGAACTTTGCGAGCGTGCCACGTCGTGAGCAAATAACTAGATAAATAAAATAAAATATTCTTTCGTAAAATAAATAAATAAAAATAAAATAATAAAAAATAAAAAATAAATATAAACAAAAAAAATAAAATAAATGAATGAATAAATAAATAATGATAAATAAACTAAGAAATAACAATTATTAAATATATGCTTAGAAATCATGGTTTGAAAAATAAATTAAAATATTGCGATGCCTGCGAACGTGTTGATAAGAGAATTATGAAATAAATCAACCATGAAAAAAATATAATAATAAAAAACTATGTTGGCAAAAGGAAAAAAAAGAAAAGGGAAGAACATGATAAAATTTAATAGAAAAATTTAGATTTTTGAATTGAGTTGTGCAAGTCATGGAAAAAAAATAAATGAAAGATTGGTTGATTTAAAATATTAGTAGATCAAAAATTTTATATTTTTTGAGAATAAAAAATTAATATGGATAAAAAAATATCTATCTAAAAGTAAATAAAAAAAAAAAAGAAAAAAAAAAAAAATATATATATATATATATATATATATATATATATATATATAAAAAAAAAAATGATATTAA
>JAJIYU010003551.1:0-26556 GCA_030144865.1 Tinospora cordifolia
CCTGTTCCGGCGTCTTCGATACGCCACGAGCTACCACCCCTCATCACCTCTTGTTCCAGGTACACACACCACTATATGCTTATACTTATTTTACCTTATATATATATATATTCATTTTAACCATCTTTATTTTGTATAAAATATGTATGCTCATATATATATATATATATATATATATATATATTTGTCTCTGAAATTTTAACTCAAAATTTATTTTATAAATTTTTTTTCTAGATTTATTTCATACTGATATTTATCATCTCATTTATGTGATTAATTAAATTTAATTTCTTGAAATTATCTAATTCTAAATTTTCATTTTTATTTCATAAAGCATATAATTTCTAAAATGTATTTTTTTTCTAGATTTATTTCATACTGATATAATTATTTTTGGTATTTATACATATCTATAAAACATAAATTATTGTTTTATCATACTATTTTTAGTATTATTATTTTTTAATCAAATAATAGGTTTCATTTTCACATCATTCGTGCTTTCGCGCGAGCGCGAGCGCGAACGAGCTATTTAATGATTTATTTATTCTTAAGCATAAGCTACATTTTTTATTATTACTATTAATATTCTTTTCCCGTTTACTCACGACGTGGCACGATCGGGACTTTACGGGGTGTTACAAACGGCCCGCGCGAATTTGGCCCATGGCACCTGGGCCAGCTTACTCTCCTAGGCAGCCCATGGGCCCAATTCCCTTTCCTTCTTCGTTTTGCCCCGATTCTTTATGGAATTTTTGCATTTTTTCAGCATTTTTTTTACTAGAAAACCAGCAAATCCCATGAATTTTGAGCCATGGTTATGTCATCCCTTCAACTTCTTGAGCAAGCCAATACATGGTGCCAACAAGTCACCCTGCATGAAGGTTTATCGGCCACATGGCACTCCCATTTGCCATGCAAGGCCACCTCAACATGCAACAAAACCCCCATCTTGAGAATAAATTTCATTTTTCAGTTTCTGCAACCTATCTTCCATAGCTCATTTCTTCCTCAATTGGTATCCATTTTCGGTGATCTAGGACTCTTTGGAAAGCCCTTACTACCCTTTACAACATTGCATAAGCCATTGGTCGAAGTTTCTATCCATCTGAGGCTAAGACGACCACAGAAAGGTACTATTGGTCATTGTTGTAGCAGAAAATTTGTAGAAAAGCTATGTTGGTATAATCTTTAATGGAGTAGCTCCCAGTCCATCCAAGATCTGTTCTTGAGGTAAAACCACTTATTTTCTTCCTTATTATGTGTATTTCGATCTCCAAGTGATAGAAAATGAAAACTGAGATCCTAACCACATTTTATAGAGTCTTAAAGTTGACTGGTTGCTGTTAGTTACATAGCAAACTAACATTAGAATAGGTAAATTAATGCATTTTATAAGAAATAAGGGAGAATTAATTGAAGAATTGCATAAGTATTAGAATTAGCATATAGTTTAGAGATTTGCACTATTTAATTCCTTTTTAAGCATTGTTTTTAACGTTTTTAAAGTTTTGATATTCTTTTATGAGGAAATGATGTCTGAGAAAGGAATTGAGTGTATTGTAAGGTACAGGTTGAAGCTAAGGGAAGAATGCATCATATAAAGATAAAAAGAAGAAGGAATCATGAAGAAGTACCAAAAGACCGCGGTCCAATAACCAAAGATCGCGGTAGCTGAAGGAGAACAAAACATGCAAAAATGCTTACTAGTTACTGCGGTCCATAATCCAAAGATCGCAATCACTAGTGTATATTAACTGAAGAACAGGCACAGACCGCGGTGGGCAGAACGAGAGGATTCTGATGTTGCATTGAAAGATTTTACTGACCGCGGTCACTCGAGGGATAATCGAGATTTTCATATTTTTTAGAATTTTTTTAGTGTGGGACTATATATAGAAAAGGGTGATTAGAGTCAAATAACCTAATTTGGAAAAGAAACCATTGGTGACGGCGGTAGAACACAAATACTTGTATTTCGACTGAGAATTGAAGATTATTCTAAAGATTTGAGTATGTTTTATTTCTTTAAATATAGTTTCATGTTTTCCATTAAATTAATGTCAAGCTATTTAGTCTTCTTGTCTGGGATGTGATGTTCAATGCATAGTTTATGACATCTAGTTGTGGTTGTTGAATTAGAGACTCTATTCCATATTATATGGACTTAATGCCTTATGTTTATTGGCCATAGAAATAATGAACCCAACACTTTAGTATAACACAGAAGAGAAGCCTAAAGGGTGGTTGTCACAGTTTGGACTTAGAATGGTTGATTTATCGAGATGTTATTGACTAATCTAAGGGGTTGCACAGGGACTGTTGAACATAACACTTAGGTTGTTAAGTGAGCACCTCAGACAAGGGCTTTATGAGACAAATCTAGTGAATTTTGAAGTACCTCAGGAGAGGGTTTCAACTACTGATGCAAAAGCTCATAGTTTAAATAAGTCATGATTAAAATGAAGGATCACAAATTATGTAGCGACATTCACTATCCTAGACACGTTTCTGAATAGATTTCTTAATATAAAATATTGCTTTTGTTTAGGGAAGTTTCTAGTTTACAATTTAATTCAACTACATTCAGTTAGAGTTTTGATAATACATTAATCACTAGTAAACTGGGATTTGAAATCACTAATCAACCCCTTTTCTCTAAGGACGAAATCCGGTCTTACCAGTTTATACTTGGCGAAGCTGTACACTTGCAGGTTAAATAACAGTTGTTCACTGTTTCAATAGTTTCAGCAGGAGATAGTTCTGGGAAGCATTTTTGAGGCATCTTTTCAAGTGGCTAGGGACATCCGTTTAGACTGAAGTTTGAGGTGTTTTAAACCTCACACTAGAGGCTGCAAGAAGGTATAAACCCCCACCCCTAAGCCTCTTTATGCACAGTTTTATGTCCATACCAAGATGCCTAGTTATATATGAATTTTTGGTATTTAGAAAATATTTTAAATTGTTAATATATGTGCTAAGTTGTAAGGTGAATTTAGGAATGCTTGTAGCCATGGTTGCTTATTGTTTTGAGATGAAACTTGAATTATCAATATTTTGGAATCTAAACTGTACAAAATATGTAAATAGGGCCTCAAATCAGTAGAGAAATAAAAATGTTTAGACACTTGAAAAACTATAGGAAATTTGAAGTTTTGAACAATCTGTTATATGATAGAAAAGTGGGAGACCAATTGACTGACCAAACATAGGTATTTTGAGCTAAAATCTAGTGGGAAGGTCACTGGACATGTCAAGATTGTGTGTACCAAATTTCAACCCAATATGAATTGGGTAAGGGGGTCAATTGATGTACCATTTGATTGTCTGTCACAAGAGATATGAGATTCCATAGTCCTTGATAATACACTTAGAAACCATAGCAAATGGTATCCAAAAATCAGAATCTAAAATTCTGGAGAAGGTTTAGGTAGTGTATATGAGATTTGAAAAGTTTCGCGCAAATTTGACTTATGGATTAATCGCAGAAAAATCGACAAATTCACTACGCAAAGAAAGCAAATGCTAGAATTTGGGCTAAGTGTTGAAATTTGGGGATTTTTTCTTAATTGGCCCAATTTTGACATAACTTGACCCAATTGTACCCAAATTGCCGAAGGATAACCACAATTGATCATGTTGACCAATTTTGACCAAGTTTGACCCATTGACAAAGTTTGATCGATTGTCCAGATTCGACTAAATCAGATTTGGGCGATCGAGATGGATTAAGGATAATCAAGTACGAAATTAAGCAACATTCTATAAAGAACTGAAATTGAGTTTAAATAATGTAGACTTGAGTGAGCACTGCACGGCTGGGCTGGTAGTCGATGGGACATCGGTGCGTGAGACTCAAGGTGAGTAGTTTGATTCAAGAGTTTTCTATGACTTGTGTTCCTTGCATGAAACTTGTGTGAAATGACATGGTTTAAATGGTTTCATGAGATTGAGATATATCTGAATGATTTTGAAAAGTGTAGATGTACACAGGTAATGAGACCATAGGCTCGAGGTTAGTGTACATGATATGATTGAGATTAGACTTGAGGGCTGAGCGTCGGGTTTAAGGCATATGATCAATGCCCCTAGCCTCAGAACCCGCTCAAGTCACGACACTTAAGGGCCGAGCATTGGAGTTAGGGTATTCGATGAGTACGCCTAGCTCACGACCCGTTCGAGTAGCTAATATGCCTGACTGAGGACCCACTCGAGCAATGACCATAGGTTGGGTTTGATGATTTAACCTTAACCTGGATACAATTTTAACTGGCATGTATTTGAGATATTTTTTGAAACTGTTGCACTATTCATAACTGCTTTTCTACTATGCCATGCATTTAAATATTATCTTATTTTTACTGCTCATGCATATATGCACTATTTTGGAATGTTGGTTATGATTAACATGTTGGTCTTACTATTCATTGAGCCACGTTGATTTTAAACTCACTACTTTACTAATATTTCACGTTTTTTGATGGCTGATAAAGGGAAAGGCCTGGTGATTGCCTAGCTCCCTGACGATTCTTGTCCCCTTTTGTTGGTCCTTTTGTTAGAGATCGGTCATCCTTTTGTGTATATATACATGTGTATGTGGTCAACTGTGTATTTTGGACAAAGCAAATATGTAATATAATGATCACTCTTCGTATGTTTGTTTACTTTCGCTCTGAGTCTTTCAATTATTATGATATCATTTGTTGTATGAGATTGGAGATGCTTAACGGTGGTTGGACGAACTTGACATGGTGAGTGAGTTTATCGGGCCACTATGCCAGTTGGACGTCCCTTTGGCCTAGGGAAGGGGTCCCGACATGATTCATTAATTCAAACATAAAAAATACATGTCGAACCTATTGACTCGATATCCAAAAATACAGGTCATTACAATTAGCTTATCTCTAAGCTGTGAGTACTTGGACTTTGGATTATGGAGGCCCCAATCCTTTGGATAATTCCAATACAATTGATAAATTGTTGCTACTGTGGTTGTGATTATAACAATTATTTACCATGATTTTGTTGGTTGCATGGTGAACATTAGCCTAGCACCAATTTCTAAAATTGCCAAAAAATATTTTTCCAAGTTACCTAAGTGGGTACTGTCACCTTTACAAATCATCTTCTTGAACACTTACATCAAATTCATCAATAGTGTTAAATCAAAGTTTCATATGGATAAAAAAATAGTAAAATTCTTATTGCAAGTAAGATTTCAAGGTAAAGGTTAATATGATGACATAATGGCTTTATACGGATCCTATGAACAGATAGGATTAGTTTTTTTAAAATTGAGATGTAAATAAATTTGAAATCATCGAGGAACATGATTTAGCAAACAATAAAATCCAAATGGAGATAGAAGTTGTGGAATTCCTAAGTTGATTAAAATAGGCAATGTAAGCACAATACACCAATAATACATGATTTTCAAGACAATAACACATAGACATAGAATAAGATTAAGTAACTAAGATGTTAGAATGAATGTGAGACATTGGATTTTAGGGAAATTAAATAAAAAATAGGGAAGCCATGGGTGTGTGAAGTACAATAAGCCTTGGTGCATAGGACAAAGAGTGTATTGTCAATCTGCCATGGTAAATGGGGATATTAGTAGCTAGTAGGGTGCGCTAAGGGAGGGACCACTAGATAGAATTTTCTGTGGGGCATATCAAAGTATAAAAAGGAGATGAAATATGTGAAAACTCCTCATGGACATCGTAAAGAGAAGGTGTTGTAAGCAAATCCAAACATGTGTAGAAATCCACATGATATGATAAGATCCCACACTTTATTTGGGAAGTTCTCTAATTGGATATGGTTAATAAAAAGTTAATGGACAGTTGTTTAAACCACGTTGAACCCCAAAAATCCTCCTAAAGCTATCCAACATATCATTCTCCTACTTATATTGGTTTCCTAGTCCATGCACATGTACAACACCCAATACTTTAAGTCTAAATTGAACACAAGACCTATCCAATCTCTAGTCATCTTCTTCTTCCTTCTTTCCTTGGATGAGCTTGAGAGAAATCACCATTGTTGATACACTTTTCAACAAGAAAACTATTTGAAAAACCATCTAAATGGACATCCATAGACAATAGTAATACTGACCAAGAAGTTTGCATGAAACTAGACAAACCGAAATTAGTGTCAACAACTTATTTGACCAAATTGAGCCTAGTAACAACTATTGAACATCATTATCTATTTTGTTACATTTTCAAAGAAGTTGTCATTGTAAGATCCTAGAGGCCTAATTATGCAATTAGTGGAATAGAGTCCTTAAATTGGATTCTTCTCCAATTTGTTTTCCTTAGGCTTCGCACTTTTTACCAAAAATGGAATACTACTTTGATTCATTCTCGACTTTTGGAAATTAGAAGATTGTTATCTTTTGAATTTTCTGATGATATCGTTTGCTTACTATAACAAGAAAGTCTTTACTGCTCCATTTGCTAACTTTTGGGTTTTGATGCTTTTTGGGATATTTTGTTGTAAATGAAATATTATTTGATGTTGTTAACTTTTTGTCATCAATATAACTTACGTTTTGACCAAAAAAATTAAATTTCAAGTACTAATATTAATCATTACATTTAACTTTGTTACTTTCTTAATCATAATTAATAGTATTGTTAATAAATGCATTGATCAATAGTTATATACCACTTGTGTTGGTAAGTCTAATCTTTGCTACTAATATTATGATCTCCTGGACTAAGATATATAAGTTGAGAAAGGGAGAGACTTGCTAAACCTATCAACATGTTCCTCGCATTTCAACTCTAATACTTGCACATTTTCTTGCCTTATTTCTGTGGCCATATGTCACTTCAATTACCAACCTTAATTTTTTGGTAAAAGGCTCTTGCCTTGACTAATACTAATCTACAAGATTTGCCAAATTTCCGATTTGTTGTTTCATATAAAGAAAATTATTTTATAGTTGACATCTACCTTTTCAAACTCTCCTTAGTTCATCTTTTAGTTTATATTTTTAAAATGGTTACTGTGTATTGATAGCTGTGACGACCCATGTTTTGAATACATGAATTATCCTCAATTTTTCTCAAATTTGAATTATTTATTGGAGAAAATTGAAATAATGGAAAAAAATGTGATTTCTTGAGAAAAATAATTTTTGGGATTAATTGTTGAATTTTTGAAATAATTATAGAATTTTTGGTGTAATTATTGAAATTTTTGGGAGAAAAATGAAATTTTTGATGAATTATTCAATTTTTAGGAGGAAATAATGGAATTAATGAGAAAATGATGTATAATTGGAGATTTTGATGAGAGAGGGTGAAATAATAATTTTTAATGATTTTAGAAAAAAATGTAAATTTCTGGATATATATATATATATGTATGTATATCTGTGTGTGTGTGTGTGATTGGCAAAAGAGAAAAGAAAAAAAAAATAAATATAAAAACAAAAAAGGAGGGCATTGGGGGCCTGGGACCCAGGCACTGGGCTTGGGCGGCCCAGGCCCCCAGTTGGCCAAAGCCCATCCCGCATGGGCTAGTAGCTCGTGTGGGCTCGGGCCGAGGAACTAGGGCCCGAGCGCCTAGCACTCGGGCCTGGCGCGCGGGCCGGCTCGACGGGTTGCCTGGGCCCATGCGCCCCAAAGGGGCCGGCCCCTATTTTCCTTGTCTTTTTGTGCGATGGAGCTGATTTTTGACTGAAATTTCTGGATTTTTGGTGCATTTCCCAACTACAAAACCATGGTAGATCATGGTTTGAACCATCAACTCATAGCTTCAAATGTAAAAAATGAATGTTGCCAACTAGGCATCCAACATGGGAGCTTGAGAGCCACCTGGATGGCCACATGTCACCCCAATTCGCCATGCAAACACACCCCCATGCAACAAAAGAATCACACTTGAGCTGAATTTCCAGAACTTCTAGATTTTTGTAGCCACATCATGAGCTTGATTCTCATCTGTTTCTTAACCAAATCCTCTGAGTTATAGCTTGTTTTGAAGCTTATACTACCCTTTACAAAGTCCCATAAGTAGTTTGCCCAATCTTGGAGCCATCTGAAGCAAAAACCACCGAGAAAAGGGGCAGTTCATAAGTTTCAAACCCAGAAAACCAGAAAAAACCTGTGTTGAATCAATCTTTGGAGCTTGGGTTCCCAAGCCATTTCAAGTCCATTTTGGAGGTAAAACCCCTCTTCTTTTTCCTTATTTCGTGTACTTTTGTGTCCAAGTGGTGGGAATCGAATACTCATGCCTCAAACCTATTTTATAAGGCCATGAAGTAGCTATATGACTAATTGTTTTAACAGTTTCTGTAGGAAAACTAACTCTGAGACCAGATTGAAGGTAGTATTTGGAGTACTTACCGGTGTCCGATTGGACCAAGACTAGAGGTGTTTCAAACCCCATACTTGGGACTACAAAAGGGTAAAAGCCTCAATCCAAAAACCTCTGTGATTTGGATTTTGTATACTTGAAAACATGTCTTATTAGCTAGGTATTATGGACTTGGAAAAATTTCCAGAAACATTCTTATACACACCATGTTTTGGAGTAATGTTTGAGAGGAAATATGACTAAGGTTGCTTGCTGTCTTGAGTGAGACTTAATTAATAAGGATTTCAGGGTCTAAAATCTTGTAAAAACAGTAAGGAATGACATCAAATTAGTGTTAGAAATTAGAGTTGATAGGTGCTAAAAAACCATAGGGGATTTGATCATAGAATAATCTGTTACATGAACAGAAACGTGGGGGATTAGTTGACTGACCAAATGAAGGCACTTTGAGCTGAAATTTGGTGGAGACATCCCTGGATATGTCAATAGTATGTGTACTAAATTTCAGGGCATTCTGAAATTGGAAAGTAGGTTAGTTAATTCACTAAGTGACTGCTTGTCACAAGGTATACGAGATTCTTACAGTCTCTATTATTACACCTAGAAACCCTAGTAAATGATATCTGAAAATCATGAAATAAAATTTTGGTGAAAGCTTAAATAGAATAGATCAAATCTGAAAATTTTTACCCAAATCCAACGGTTGGATTGATCATAGGAAATTTGAAAAATTTACTGCTAGGAAGTGTAAACCCAGAAGTTCCTGTGATCCAATTGAAAATTCTGAGATTAACTTAAATGTCCAAACCTCAGTGGATTAATCTGAAATTTTATGGAATGGTTCCTACGTATGTCTAGATTATGCCTACCAAATTTAAGAGCATTCTGATATGGATAAGTGGGTCAAATTAGGCAAATAGTCAGTGCCTGTCAGTTAGAATCCGAGAACACAAGTTCCTGATATCTCAGTCAAAGGCACTATCAAATGAAGTCCTAAATTCATGATTTAAAATTCTGGAGAAGACTTGAGGAGTTTAGAATAGATCTGGAAAAATTTGATGCGAATCCGATGTACGAATTGCCCGCAAACAAATCAAAAAATTGTTGCGCAGTTAGGACCTTAAGCTAAAAATGTAACTAAGTGTTGGGACTTGAGATTTTTAACCAATTTTGACCCAATTGGCCCATTTTGACTCGATTTGGGCACAAATTGACCAACAATGACTAGGATGACCACATTGACCAGAGTTCATCGAGTTTGACAGATTGACCGAAATGGTTCGGGTCGATCGAAACTAAGTAGGGACAGTGAGATTAGAGATTACGCCACTGTATGGATAAAACTGAGATTGAGTTTGATTGATGCAGATTCGAGAGAGTACTGCGGGATTAGGCTAGTTGTCGACTGGACATCGGTGCGCAGGACCTGAGGTGAGTAGTTTGATTCAGGTGGTTTCTGTGACTTGTATTCATTGCATAAAACTTGTGTGGAATGACATGGTTCAAATGGTTTCACAAGGTTTTGGATACATCTGATTAATTTTGAGATATGTAGATGTACACGGGTAGTGAGATGAGACTTGAGGTTCGAGCGAGGGGTCAGGGTACACGATGAGATGAGACTCGAGGTCCGAGCGCGGGGCTAGGGCGTATGATTAACGCGCCTAGCTTCCAATCCACTCGAGTAACGACACTTGAGGACCGAGCACGAGGTTAGGGTATTTGACAAGTATTCCTAGCTTACGACCTGCTCAAGTGACCAATACGCCTAACTTACGACCTGCTCGAGCGATGGCCATAGGTTAGGTTTTGTTGAGTTAGCCTAGCATGTATATGTTTTTAACTGGCATTGATTTAATATGTTTTTTGAAACTGTTGCACTGTTTATAACTGTTTTTATACTATATCATGCTTTCGAATGCCATATTATCTTTATTGCTCATGCATACATGCATTATTTTTGGAATATTGGTTATGGATAATATGTTGAACTTCTTACTCATTAAGCCACATTGATTATAGGCTTACTACTCTATTATCATTGCAGGTTCTACAACGGCTGACAAAGGAAAAGGCGTAGTGATCGCTTGACTCCCTCACGATTCTGTTTCTGTTCTTTTGATCTTTTAATTAGAGGTTGGTGATTTGTACATATGTAAAGGGTCACTATGTATTTTGGACAAGAGAAATGTTTAATGAAATGCTTCTGCTTTATATGTTGCTTACTTTTGCTTCTAAGTGTTCCAGTTATTCTTATATCGTCTGATTGTATGAGATTTAGAAAGGACTTAATAGTGGTTAGACGAACTCGTCTTGGTGAGAGGGTTCGTTGGGCCACTGTGCCCGTCGGGCCGCCCTTGGCTTAGAGAAGGGGGTCCGACAATGGCATATTCCTTTCTATGTTGCTGTGGGGTGGATATATCATAGGAAACACAATGGACTTAAATTTTCAACTTTTTGAGACAGTTGTTTTCGCAACTTTTTTAGTTGTAACATTCTTGCTTTCGAATTGATTGAAAACAATTCTTGTTTATTTACCTCTCTTTCATGACTTGTATTTTGTGGAACCTTCACAAGAGACTTTTACATCTTATAATTAATTGTGATATTTACGATTTGTTGTTATTATGTAGCATTAACAATTCTACCTAGAATATTTTGGGCAATCTATTGTACAGTTATTGCGTATTCAAAAATGCAACCACCCTGATTATGGATTCTCCTCTTTCCCTAGTTTTCTGTGTTGGTTGCTAGATGAAACTTCTAATTACTTTAAAGGACTAATGCTCACTCTATATTGTCTGATGGTAGTTGCAAGTTTCATTGGACACAAATTCTTTTTCAGTAGGTAATTTCCTAGGAGTTTGTACCATTGTAAATGAGCAACGTGCCTGGCTGTAACTCACATTAAGTTCATTCTAACAGATTTTGCAACGGATGGGCCTAGGAGAACATAGCAATTGATTCGTAATGGATTATCAGCTGGTGTTTGATTACTTTGGAAAATTTGGCTGAACAGTTACTACTTTCATGAATACATAAGGACGAGACACAGTCAATACCATATATGTAGGCTGAGAAAGGAAGAGAAAATGCAAAAAATACAACATGATATTGCTTTTCGTCTCATGTACTCCAACATTGTTTCCCCTTATACTTGTGTTCCATTTTTTCTTAATTAGAAAACAGAATTTGAATTTTGAAGGCATTTTTAATTTTTATTCTTCAAATTTTGGTCTTTCATGATTGATAACTTGTCTTATTTTAGCTACAACTAAGGCCTAATATTTATAAGCTTGTGTTCCTTACTTCATAATGTGTAAGACCAATTGAAATCATCCCAAAGTGGGTAACATTGATGGTAAGAGGAATTGGGCGCACAAAAATTGAAATCTTCATTTGCGCCTTCCAAAAGAGACTCTACAATCAGGGGAAAGGGACCTTGCCTCCATAGTACATAAGGGTCAGTGTAGGGATAAAGAATGACAGTAAACCAAAACATAATTGTAATAAAATAATTGAAATTAATTGAAAAAGAATAAATTTGAAAAGTGAGGTTGATAAATTTATTTACATTACATTTGCAGCTACGTTGATTTGAAAGTTGTGATTATTCAAATGAGTCTTGAAAAATTGTCCTATGAATTATTTAATTGTTTATTTGAACTTGGGATACCGATGATTGACATGATTTTTCTGTTAATTTTTTTCTCTGTTAATGCTCCACCTTGGCACTCCTGGAGTTTCTCGGAGGGTGATTAGTTAATATTGTTTCAGATTGATTCCAGTTCAAGCAAATAAGGGTGGATTCATAAACGTCTAATGTTGAAAGGTCAAACTTTTGAGTACCTTTTGTTTATGCACGGAAAGAAATGGTACGTGTACAACAAGTAAGCGAGGTTGTTTGTCGTAATCAATTGAAAGGTCAACACAAAGGAAATATCATAAGAAAGGGGATGATTCATACTGAAATGCTACCGAGAAATTATATATGTATTGCCACCAATTTTGTGTAATTAGTATCATTGTCCTTTAGAGCTTTGAGAGAGAGAGAGAGAGAGAGAGAGAGAGAGAGAGAGAGAGATGGTGAGGTTGGTGGAGGGTGTTGATAATGGCAGCAAAGCTGCTGCTTTTCAAATTCCGGGAAGTTTGTCTTTACTTTGCATGGTTGCCTTGTCACTCACCTTGATATCCATGGCCATCTTTGCTTGCTCTGAATCTCGAAAGAAACCTAGAAGACATCATTGGAATGGTGGTGCTGCTTACGGTGGTGGTGGTGGTGGTGGTGGCTGTGGGGGCGGTGGTGGCGGTGGTTGTGGGGGCGGTGGCGGGGGTTGCTGATATTGGTGATTAATGGTGGTTATGTATTTGACGTAAAATTAAGCACGCTATTGTGAAAAACTTAGCTAGGAACATTGCTTGACTTTTATTTGTTTAAAATACCGTAATTGACATCTTCCCCATCTATGTTCTGAACTTTTCTTATTCCAGTTTTTCTAACATTATTAATTTTTTGGGCTTTTAGTTGCATGAATAATTAACAAGTGATTCAACTCCTAATGTACTACTCGGTAGATATTTTGCTAACCTAATTGTGCACGTAAAGCTTAGACATATTTATAGGGTATTTTGGTTCAAATGTTTAGAAGCTCATTTCTTATATGAAATTAAGATTATGCATTAATTTGAAACTTTATTTATAAGAAAAACTTTTGCTACCTTTCAAAATTTTCTCCCAATCAACTATAGATTGGTGAGGCAAAGGTTTAATACTAAAAAAAATAAAATAAAATAAATGTCAATTGTTAAAAACATAAAAGTTAAAAATGCGATGACCTAATGGCCAATTGTTAAAGGGTTTTAATTATTAAAACCGGAAGATTAGAACACATTGGTACTGATCAAAAAAAAAAAATCAAAATGTCTTCAAATTAAATTTTTTTAAATAAGTAATGAACTAAACAAATTTAAATTCTATTTCTTTTAATTACATTTTATACAAGGCTAACTATAAATTATAACATAACAAAGTTTCAAAAATAGCCTAGCTAAAATTGACTTTGATACCTTCAAAGTCAAATTTTATTTTCTAATTAAGAAAGAATGAAACACAAAAATAATGGGAAAAAAATGGAGCTCTAGACATGGAAAACAAGAACATGTTGATCTTTATCACATTTTTCTTACTTTCTCAATCTATCTAGTATTGAGCTCTTCATCAAATATGCATGAAAGTAATATTTGCTCAGCCAAATTCTCTTCTAGTGAGCCAAAGAGTTGGAACAAACTTGGTAGCAAACCAAATTTACCATTAGATAACATAAAATTAGCAGTAATCCGTTAAAGTAATTAGAACCTCGATACCTTAAATTTTCAACCCAATCAAAACTAATCCAATAAACAATGAAAATATTCAAATAAAAAAAAATCAATCAATCATACAAATAAGTTAACATGGTTTGGTCAATCAATGTTTATTCCAGTGATTAGAAAATCAATTCTACAAAAAAAAAAAAAATTATGAAAACTAATAAGATCATTCTTTAGGCACTTATTATACATTTTTCACTTATAATCTCTCAATAAATAACTCAATATTCGCTCTGCTCAAGCCTTATTTATAATTAACATAAAATAAACTTTTAATATAACTCAAATAGTAATGCATGTTAATATAACAATCCGTATTTTTGGACGTTGAGTTGACAGATTTGACATGTATTTTCATGTATCAATTAATAAATTATAAATAAAAATACATAATTTTACGAGAATTATATTAATTAATAAGTGTAGTAAATAGAAAATAAATCCCGCAAGTGTATGCGATCACAATAATAATAATCGGTAGAGATCGAGTATCGTCCTTAAGGAACAGATACTAGTTAACTATCTTAAATCTCAATCTAGAATTAGCATTTACTTTATTAAGACTATTAATTGAGTTTGGTTGGTTTAAATCCTAATTTGATTTGAAAAAGATTGAAAGCAATAAAATTCTATTTCAAAAACAATGTTGAGTAATTATCTAGGATAGTAAATTCTTTTGTTCTCACCTTCAACTCATATTTCAATTAATTAAACCCCTAGTTACGTAGGTTGTAGCACTTATCGTCAAAGCCCTCTTTCGAGGTACCTTAACACCTATTAATTTTGTTCCCTAGTATCCTCTTCTGAGGGGCACAATTAACAATCTAATACCTTGTGAATAGTAATCATGTGCAACCTCTTAAACAATCGACAACCTCTCAGTCATCCAATTGATCTAGGTCTATATTGTGATAGTCCAACTATTAAACCTCTCTCCCGAGTTAGTTTAATAGTTTGAGATCATATTATTCATGGCCAGTAAACATTAAGCATTAAACACCCAGAATATAAAACAAAACAATAAATCAATTAATTGGAATATAGAATCTCAGGACCCTACAATAGAAATTTACATTTTAGACTAAAAAGTGACTAGCCTGACATCGTATTCAGTTTAATAATCAAAGAATAATGAATACAAAAGACCATACTCAAAGTTTGATCTTCAATCTTCAAGTCTTTGTTGTTTTCGCTCTTCGTTTGCTTTCGGCTGTCAAAATCAACTAATTTTCGAAGTTAAGAATGCTTAAACCCTACTCTACTGTCTTTTATATATATATTAAACCACTTAAAAACCCTAAACAAAATTAGAAATACACAACTTAATCACATTACCACGGTAATCCTCGTCCCATGTCAAAAACACAATTTTTGGATTCAGTTGACTGCGATCAGTGTGGTCGGTCAATAATTCTTCACGAAATTCATGTTCTGGTTACCACGGTCACTTGCTGATCATCGTGGTAACCAATATAACTTTTTTTTTTTGCAGTTTTTTTGGCTTTTCTCCAATTACCTCGGTCATTCGTTTTTGTATTGCGGTAATTGGTTGCTCTTCCTTGTTTTTAGCCTTTCTTTGCTTCTTTGTGTTGTAATCATCTCTCTGCTTCAGTCCTGTCTTGCACTAACAATAAAAAACCTTCCCTAGACATCATTTTTTCATAGAAATACCATAAAAACACTTAATAATTCTCAAATGCAATAAAATATGCAATTCCTATCATAAATGCTCATGCAACTAATTATACACAAATATACTTGATTTTATACTAAACTTCTATAAAATACATATGCACTACCCATAATAATGTTAATCTCTTATGCAACTAACAAAAACCATTCATTTTGATCCTCTCCATATGTACTTCAATCTCTAATTGATAGAAAACAAAAATCGAGATCTTAAACATGGTTTATAAGGTGCTAAAGTTAACTAGCTGTTAACTGTTACAGCAGTTCCAACTAAAATGTATTCTTGGAAGCAACTTTGAGACAACATTTGAAGTAGCTAGGGACGTCTATTTGGTTTAAGACTTGAAGTAATTAAACCTCACATTTGAGGCTACAAGGTTGTATAAACCCTAAACCGTAAGCCCTTGTATTCGTGGTTTTGCATGCATGCAAAGATACCTACTTACATATGAAAACTGGTACTTAGAAAAATTTTAGAACTTGTTGATGTGTGATAAGTGTTGGAGGGTGTGTTTGAGAATTATTATTGCCATATTTACTTGCTGTTTTGAATGTGACTCGATTAGTTAATATTCTGGGATCTAAACCCTTACAAAACATGTAAGAAAGAGCCTCAAATCAATGGGGTAATAGGGGGTAATTAGACATTGAAAATAATAGAAAACTTGAATATTGGAAAAACGTGTTACATAATAGAGAATGTAGGGGACCAATTGATTGTCCAAAAATTGGTATGTTGAGCTAGAATTTGGTAGAGACATTACTGGATATGTCAAAAATATGTATACCAAATTTTGTCCCAATCTGAGTTAGGTAAGGGGGTCTATAGATGCACAATGTGACTACCTATCACATGAAATTTAAAATTTCACAGTTACTCTTATTTCACTCAAAAACCATAGCAAATGATGTCCAAAAATCAAAACCTAAAATTCTGGTAAATATTTAAGAGGTTCATATCAAATCTAAAAATTCGCATAAATCCAACACAAAGATTGATCACAGAAAAATCGACAAATTTACTGCGCAGATTGAACAAAAAGGTTAAAATTTGGCTAAGTGTTGAAAATTAGGAATTTTGACCCAATTTTGACCAACTTTGACCCAGTTGGCCCCAGTTGACCAAATTTGACCAAAATTAGTCATGTTGACCAATTTTGACAAGTTTGACCAGTTGAACAAGTTTGATTGATTGGCTGAATTTGACTGAATCAAATTTGGGTTGATCGAGACCAATTAGGGATAATAGAACAAGGGTTCAGCCACATTACTCAAAAGAATTGAAATTAAGTTTAAACAATGCAGAGTCAAGTCTATACTACGGGATTGAGCTGAGTGTCGAAGGGACATTGGTGCGTGGGACCCGAGGTGAATAATTTAATTCAGGTGTTTGCTTTAACTTGCATCCCTTGCATAAGACATGAGTGGAATTTCATGGTTTAAATGGTTTCATGTGATTGAGATTCATCGAGTTGGTTTTAAAATATGTAGATGTACATAGGTAATGAGACCATAGGCTCAAGGACTGAGCGTGGGGTCAGGGTATACAATGTGATTGAGATTAGACTTGAGGTCATAGCGCGGGGTTAGGGCATACGATCAATGAGCCTAGCTTCCAACTAGCTCGAGTGATGACACTTGAGGACCGAGCACGGGGTTAGGGTATTCGGGGAATACACCTAGCTTACGACCCACTTGAGCAATGACCATAGGGTTAGGTTTGATGACTTAAGACCCTAGCTCAGATACAATTTTAACTAGCATGTATTTGATATTTTCTTTTATTATAATTGCTTTTATACTATGCCATGCATTCAAGGACTATATCATTTTAGTGTTCATGCATACACGTGCTATTTTGGAATGTTGGTTATAGGTAACATGCTGGTTTTATTACTCATTGAGCCACGTTGACTTTTTGACTCACTACTCTACTAATATTTCAAGTTTCTCGACGGCTGACAAAGGAAAGGGCGTGGTGATAGCCTAATCCCCTGATGATTCATTTTTCCTTTTCTTAATCTTTTGTTAGAGGTTTGTCAATTTTGTGCATGTACATATGGTCAACTGTGTATTTTTGCAACAAAATAGTCTATAATATAATGATAACTCTCTATAATGGTTTTTTACTTTCTCACTTGAATCCTTAAATTATTTTGATATCACTTGTTGTTGAAATTGGAAAGGCTTAATAGTGATTAGGCAAACTTAACATGGTGAGTGATTCGTTACATCACTGTGTCGGTCGAGCCGCCCTTCGACCTAGGGTAAGGGCCCTAACAACATTGGTATTAGAGCCTAGGTTCAAAAGAATTGAATAATACTAACAAATGAAGGACCTAGGTGATATCAGAATAATTGCGAAAGTAAAAAAAACATAAAAGAGAGACTATCAACCATAAAACGTATTTTGAACATAATGTGCAATATTACTAAGTGTTTTGAGTTGAGTCTATTTTAAATAGATGAATAACCAATAATTCGATTTGAAATGCAGATAAAGATGCCACTCGGGCAGGGTAGAGCACCACCCAGGTGGGATAGACCACCGATCAGGCCTAGGGAGCCGACACTACCACCACCTATGATTCAGCCCGAACAAGACCCTATATAGAGGCTAGCGGCTGTGATTAGGGCATCTAATGAGGTTACTTAGGCCCAAATAACCTTATTGAGGGAGATACTCGACAAGTTGGAGACTGACAGACAGAGAGCTAAGCTAGTAGTGCAACTTGCTTCACCTGTACCACTAGCTGCTGAGCTGCCAGTTGAGGTAGTAGTAGCCCCTCCCACCCCAGACAAATAGAGGGATGAGAGAGCCTATGCCCAGCTCCTCATGAACTTTATGGACTTGTGCCCTGAGAGGTTCAGAGTTGGCATCAATTTAGAGGGAGCAGAGGACTGGCCGCTTAACATGGAGAAGAACGTTGAGACTCTGCAATTATATGAGACAGATTAGGTTTTATTCTTAGCACATATGTTGGAGAGTGAGGTTGCTAGATGGTGGCTATCCACGAGGAGTATAGAGGGCTTGATTACCTCGTATACCAGGTTTAGAGAGCTTTTTTTTGAGGTTTACATTCCAAAGACTGAGCGGGAACGTAAGAAGGTTGAGTTTTTGAGCTTGCGCCAAGAGACCATGATAGTGAGAGAGTATACACATCAGTTCCTACAGTTGCAGGCTTATGCACCTGGGTTGATAGCTGTGCAGAAAGAAAGGGTTTTTTTCTATCAACGAAGGCTGAGGGTGGCTATTAGGCAGGCAACTTCCACATCTAGGGACCGGACCTTAGAGAGATCTAGAGGGATGCCCTATGGTATGAGATGGACGGATTGGATGAGCGTCCTGAGATTTTTGTAGTATCTGATAGTACCCCTCAGCCACAGCCATAGCAGTAGACTGTATCGCAGACTCAGCCATCATACAAAGGTGGGCCTGGACGTTATCAGGGTCATGGTCGTTAGCAAAGGCAGAGGAAGAGGAAGTTCTTTGAAGGACAGTCGAGCAACACTCCTAGCCAGACCTCCACGATGGCAGTTGCACTTGCAGCCACTCCTGTGCAGACACAACCATCAGTAGAGGAACAGAGTACATTTTCTGGGGCATGAGGCAAAGGCCTTGGATAAAGCAAGAATTATCAGAGAGGACAGAGACATCCCTTTACATGCTATCAATGCGAACAGGTTGGACACAAGAGGGCTCTCACAGGGGGTCCTAGTTTTTTCGCCCTAGTTATTAGAGATAGAGCACAGGCCGTCTCCCAGCCTGACCCTGATTCAATGAGGACCTTGGTGGAAAGTATTAGCTCACTTTGTGATTCATCTATATATGTGTTGATTGATGTTGGTTCTACTTTGTCCTTTATTTCTAGATGTACCATAGATAAATTAGGACTTAGACTAGTTAGGGCTCCTACTTGGTTAATGTTGAGCACTGTCGCTAGGGAATGCATCTTCCCCAACATGATATGTGAGAGGTATGTACTTAGGATGGGGGCCTTTAAGACAATGGTAGATTTTCGAGTGTTGGAGTTTCTCAAGTTTGATGCCGTACTTGGGATGGACTGGCTGGCTACAGACCTTGAGGGAGCATAGGTTGTATGCTAAGTTCAGCAAGTGCGAATTTTGGTTATGAGAGGTCCGATTTGTGGGTCACGTGGTTAGAGCTGAGGGTATTTTTGTTGACCCCACTAAGGTCGAGGCAATTATCAGCTGGCTGAGACCTATCACAGTGACTGATATCTGCAGCTTCTTGGGTTTAGTAGGTTATTATTGCTGTTTTATCTAGAACTTCTTGAGACCAAGAAGGATGCTCTATTTGTGTGGACTAATGAGTGTGACGATGCCTTTCTTGAGCTTAAGCTGAGATTGACATTGGCTCCAGTGCTAGTGTTGCTAGAGCCCGATTGAGAGTTGACTATATACACTGATGCAGCACAATAGGCCTGGGTTTTTTATTGATGTAAGATGACTGGGTTGTTGATTCTGCCTCACGACAGTTGAAAGTTCATGAGAAGAACTATCTTATACATGACCTAGAGATGGCACTAGTAGTATTCGCATTCAAGACATGGCGAAATTATCTTTGTGGTAGGCATTTCATACTCTTTTCGGATCACAAGAGCCTCAGATATTTGTTCTCATAGAAGGATTTGAATATGAGACAGAGGCGATGGATGGAGCTGTTGAAGGATTATGACTTCACTGTTGAGTACCACTTGGGGAAGGCTAATTTAGTGGTTGATGCTTTAAGTCAGAAATAGGTCAAGATCGCATGCATGGCTAGACACATGTTTCATGAGTGGATGATGATTGATTCTGCCACGATTATGAGTATCCATGAGTCATCTTCTGAGGCCAAAGTTAGTGCACAGATTACAGCCCAACCAGTTTAGGTTCAGGAGATCACGGAGGGATAGCCTCGTGATGTAGACTATGATATGTTTAGGGCTTGGGTAGAAGACACTTCTCGTGGAGAGTGGTTACTTAATTCATAGATGCACTGAGGTTTAGGGGACAAGTATGGATACCCAATGATGCTAGCTTGAGACATAGTGTGCTCGAGGAGCTACATCAATCGAGATATGTTGTTCATCCAGGTGCCACTAGGATGTACCACGACGCCAAATTCACATATTGGTGGCCTGAGATGAAACGAGACATAACAATTTTTGTTCAGAGATGCAATATGTGCCAACAGGTTAAGGCTGCGCACTAGAGACCTAGTGGACCCTTACAACCCTTATCCATACCAGAGTAGAAGTGGGAACACATCACCATGGACTTCGTTACAAGACTACCTCATATGCAGTGGAGGCATGATGCTATTTGGGTAGTTGTGGATCATTTCATGAAGTCTGCCCACTTTCTTCCTATGCATAGCAAGGATTTAGTGGAGCGATTAAGCTGACTTTATATTATGGAGATTATGAGGCTCCATGGACCTGTTCATACTATCAAACAGAGACGCTAGGCTCACATCCCCCTTTTGGCAGGCACTACAAGCTCAATTGGGGATGAAGGTGAGCCTTAACACAATATTCCATCTGCATATTGATGGTCAGTTTGACCGAGTGATCCAAATTCTAGAGTATATGCTACGATCTTGAATTTTGGACTTTGATGGTAGTTGGGAGGATCATTTAGTATTGTGTGAGTTTGCTTATAATAACAACTACCAGTCGAGCATTGGGATGGCGCCATTTGAGACATTGTATGGTCGACCATGCAAATCCCCTGCCTGTTGGGCCGAGACTGGTAATAGAGCAGTCTTGGGCCTTGCCTTCATATAGGAGCAGAATGAGAAGATACAAAGGATCCAACAGAATATGAAGGCCGCTCAAGATTGATAGAAGAGTTATGTTGACAACCAAAGAAGGGTCCTTGAGTTTGAGGTTGGCGACCATGTCCTCATTCGTACTTTGCCTCGAAAGGAGCAAGCATGCTTTGGGATTTCAGGGAAGCTTATATGATCGACCCCTTTGCTTATCAGCTAGCATTGCTGCCACAACTATTGGGTGTGCATAGTGTGTTCTATGTTTCTATGTTGAGAAAATATCACCCCGACCCCTCGCATGTTATTGATTAGAGGCACATCGAGTTACGAGAGGACTGTACATATGATGAGATGCTTATGGCTATCATTGATTGAGCAGTGAAGAAGTTGCGTAACAAGGAAATACCGATGGTATAAGTGCGCTGACAGTTCCATTGTGTTGAGTAGGATACATGGGAGAGCAAAGATTTCATGATTCGACATTATCCTGAGTTGATGAGTGTTGCTCCTTGATTTATATTATCTACATCATTTGTAAATTTCGAGGACGAAATTGTTATAAGGGGGTAGACTGTGACGACCTATATTTTTGAGTTACAAAATTTGTGGATTTGATATATGTATTCGCATGTATTTTTTGAATTTTTACTAAAAATGCATGAATTTTCTCAATTTTTTCTAATTTTTAACCATTTAATTGAAGAAAATTAGATTAATTGAATAATATAATTTTTGGAAAGAAAATACATAAATTATTGAGGAAATGCAATTTTTGAAGAAAATATGATTTTTGGGGTAATTATTAAATTCTTAGGAAGAAAAATAAATTTTTAGATATTTATATTGATTTTTGGGGTAAAATATTGATTTTTGGATGAAATATGTGATATTTGGGAAAAAATTTATAAATATTGACATTGGGGGTATAATTGAAAATTTTGAAGAAATTGAGGGGCGAATAAATAAATTAAATAATAATATTAATATAAAGGAGAAGAATATATATATACAAAAAAAAGGAGGAATGGAAATAAAGAAAGGAAAAAAAACGGTTTTGGCCGCACGGGCTCATGGGCCCATGCGGGTTGGGCTAGTAGCACGAGCCTTGGGCCCATGCCAGCCAGCGCATGCTAGCTAGCCTGGCGCCTAAGAGCCTGGGCTTGTCGCATGGGCCGGCCCAAGCGCATGGGCAGCCCACCCGTTCCTCTTCTCCTTTTCCCCCCTTTTTCTTCTTCTTTTCTTCATTTCTTCCAGAAATTTCCAATGAGAAACCAGTTGCGAGCTTAGTTTTGTGCCCTTGTTTTGGCCGTCCAGCAACCCTACCGGCTAGAGACTTGATATTGGCCATCTGAGGACCTTGCCCAGTAACTTATGAGCCACGTGATAGCCCATTTAGACATGCAAGAGTGCCTCAAACAAGCAACAAAACCCATTTTTTGTCATTTTTTTTTCAGCTAGAACGCCCATTTTCAGCACCTTCCATCTCCTTTGTCCATAGCCCAAAAACCTTGAGAAAGCTACCATTTTAGAGCTCTCATACCCCTCTCAAAGAGCACCCATTACCTTGGTCGAATCACATAGCCATTAGGGACGAAAAATTGTAATGACTCATATTTTTGGACACCAAGTTGATGAGTTTAATATATGTATTCCTATGTAGTTTTCTAAATTTTTAATGAAAATACATGAATTTTATCAATTTTCTCTAATTTTATCCATTTAATTGAAAGAATTGAGATTAAATAACAAATATAATTTTTTTGAAAGAGAATATATTTATTATTGAGGGAATATGACTTTAGGGAGAAAATATGATTTTTAGAGAATTTATTTGAGTTTTTAGAAAAGAATAATGAATTTTTGGGTAATTATTTGATTTTTGAATACTAATTTTTGGATAAAGTATATGATTTTTGGAAAAAATGTATAAATATTGGAATATGAGGTATATTTGAAAATTTTGAAAGAAATGATGGACAAAAGATTAAAAAAAGGGGAGAGGAAATGGAAATGAAAAGAAAAGGGGAAAAAAATTTTGTACGTGGGCAGCCCAAGCGCATGGACCTAGACTGCCTAGGCCATGCGGGCCAGGCTAGGTGCATGGGCTGGCCCATGGGCCCAACCTTCTTCTTCTTCTTCTTCTTCTTCCTTCTCCTTTCTACTCTCTCCTTCCCCATTTGAAAAAAAAATAGTAGCATGCCCTGGTTTTGGGGAGTGAATTTTGGCCACTGACACGATCGCCGACCGGCCCCCTCGATTTCGGCAGGTGGGACACCCCAAGCCACCCCCAAAATCATGTGGCAGCATTTTTGCAACAAAACTCGAATCTTTGAAAATTTTCAGCAAATTTTAGCTGCAACACCTCATTTTCTACCCCTCATAACTTCATCCCAACTCGGAATTGCACGATTTCATAGCCATTGGAAAGCTCTAAGTACCCTCTTTAAGACTGTATAAGTCACCGTTCGAAAACACCAGCCAGTGAAGATGAAAATGACCATGAAGTATGCTTTTTAACGTAGTTGGAAACCATAGTAGAGGAAAGTGTGCTTATTTGATTTTTGAGAGGTTGGTTCCTAACCCATTTGAGGTCCATTTCTGAGGTAAAACCACTCATTTTGATCCTCTCCATGTGTACATCAATCTCCAATTGATAGAAATAAAAAACTGAGATCTTGAACATGGTTACGAGGTGCTAAAGTTGACTAGTTGTTAACTGTTACAATAGTTCTAATAAAAAAAATATTCTTGGAAGCAACTTTGAGACAACATTTGAAGTAGCTAGTGATATCCATTTGGTTTGAAACTTGCAGTGATGAAACCTCACATTTGAGGCTACAAGGACGTATAAAATCTAAACCTTAAGCCCTTCTTTTTGTGGTGTTATATGCATGCAAAGATGCCTAGTTAGGTAGGTGTTTTGACACTAGAAAAATTTCAGAGTTTGCAGAAGAGGCATGTGAGGTGTTTGATGAAATGTATGAATACATTTTCGGTTACATATGCATACTAATTCGAATTAGACTTAGTATGAGGATGTTTTATGACCTAAATACTAATGATAAGTGTAAGAAATAGCTTTAGATTGGATGTTTACTAAGGGAAAATAAACACTAGAATTTTCGGCCATTGACTGAACCTAGAATTTTCTGTGACTTGGTTGAGAGTTTAAGGGATCCATTGACTGAACGAAACTTGTCTTTTTGAGCTGAAATCTTGTGGACATCTTGCTGGACAACCCAAGAATGAGTGTACCAAGTTTCGGCCAAAACGAACATGGCTAGGCAGGTCAATTGATACACAATGTGGCTACCAACCACATGCAAAACGAGAATTCACATCTCCTGTTATCCCACTTGAAAACTATATCAAATGAAGTCCAAAAATTAAAAACTAAAATTCTAGAGAATATTTAAGGCGTTTAGATGCAATTTGAAAACTTTTGCCCAAATTAGACACACGGATTGATTGCAGAAAAATCGTCAAATCCACTGCACAAATAGAACAAAAAGCTTGAAATTTGGCTAAGTGTTAAAAATTGAGATTTTTGACTAACTTGACCCAATTTTGACCTAATTTGACCCAAATTGACAAATGTTGACCAATTTTGACTAGGATTTTGACCAATTGATCAAGTTTTTCCACATTTGACCAAGTCAAATTTGGGTTGACTGAGACTGGTTAGGGATAGTTGAAATGGAATTGAGCCACATTTTCCAAAATGAACTAAAATTGAATTTAAATGACGCAGATCTCAGTATATACTGTGGGACTGGGCCGAATGTCAATGGGACATTGGTGCACAGGACGAGGTGAGCAGTTCAATTTAAGTGTTATTTTGACTTATATTCCTTGCATAAAATGTGTGTGAAGTGACATTGATTAAATGGTTTCATGTGATTTGGGTTACATCAATTGGTTTGAAGTATACATAGATGTACACCGATAGTGAAATTATAGGCTTGAGGTTCGAGCACATGGTTAGGGTACACGATGTGATTGGATTTAGACTTGGGGTCCAAGCATCGGGGGTAGGGCATATCATCAGTGCGCCTAACCTCAGACCCGCTCGAGTGGTGGCGCTTGAGGACCTAACACGGGGTTATGGTATTCGATGAATACGCTTAGCTCATGACCCACTTAAGTGGTCGGTATGCCTGACTCATGACCCACTCGAGAGATGACCATAGGGTTGGATTTGATGATTTGAAACCCTAACCCAAATGTAGTTTTCAACTAGCATGTAGTCAAATTGTTCTTCATTAACTGTTGCGTTGTTTACAAACGTTTTGTTACATGCCTTGTTATCAATTATTACTTTACCATTACTGTTCATGCATACATTATTTTTGGAATGCTAGTTATAGGTAATATGCTGGTTTTACTACTCACTGAGCCACGTTGCAAATTAGGTTCACTACTCTACTGACATTTCAGGTTCCTCAGCAGTTGACAAAGGCAAAGGTATAGTGATAGCCTAGCTCCCTTGGTGGTCCCTTACTTTCTTGGTCTTTTGATAGAGGTGGGTCGCTTGCATGTTTATGTCTAATGGTTAACTGTATTTTGGAACTAGAGAATATGTAATAAGTAGGAACAAACTTCCAAGGTATTTGTTTATATACTTAATTGAAATGTTATATTTACTTTCATACTTTATAGAATGGATGCTTAAATTACTCTGATGTGCCTTGTTGTTATGGTTGAAAAGGCTTAACGGCGACTAGGTGAACCTAACTCGATGAGTGGGTTCATTGAGTCATCGTGTTGGTCGGGCCGCCCTTCAGCCTAGGGAAGTGGTCCCAACAAAAACAACCATCAAAGTAGGCTACTCAACATAGTTGGAATTTGGAATGGTTGAGAAAGTGTGTTGATCTGATTTTTTGAAAGTCTTGTTCCTAGCCCATATGAGGTCTGTTTTTGAGGTAAAACCACTCGTTTAGATCCTTTCCATGTGTACTTCAATCTCCAATTGATAGAAACCAAAAACTGAGATCTTAAACATGGTTTACAAGGTGTTAAAGTTGATTAGTTGTTAACTGTTAAAACGGTTCCAGCAGAAAATTGTTCTTGGAAGCAACTTTGAGACAACAATTAAAGTAGCTAGGGACTTCCATTTGGTCCGAGACTTGGAGTGATTAAACCACACATTTGAGGCTACAAGGAGGTACCAACCTTGAACCTTAAGCCTTTGTATTCATGGTTTTACATACATCCAAAGATACCTGTTAGCAAACCCGCAAGTATACGAGATCGCTTGTAGTAATATCCGGAAAGTCCGGGTATCGTCCTCAGGGAATACAAATGGTAATTGAATTTTCTTGAACACCAAAGTTGACAAAGATCTCAATTTAATCAAGACAAGATTAAAAATAATTAAATTG
>JAJIYU010003552.1:0-26417 GCA_030144865.1 Tinospora cordifolia
ATATAAAATTGTAAGCCTTCTTGAATGATTTTGTTAGAACTATTATTATTCATCTATGTGAATTTTTTGGATAGATGTTTGAAAAAAAAACTTGATGTGGAGAACGAAAAAAAAAAATTGAGTCATGGAGGATCCAGATAGGCGATTGAGTCATTTTGGAAAATTATGGAAGTCTGACATTTTTGAGAGAAATAAAAAAAATTCCGTTAATCTATATTCTTGAGTTGGATATAGTTAAAATAAATTATTTTTTGAATATGAATACGAAAGATGGAATTTGAAGGTGTGAAAATGATTTTAGGTGACAATATTTTCTAGAGATTAGCTTAGATTTTAGACTTAGAAAGTCTTATTTTGTCTGTAATGAATTTATTTATGAAATGAGTAGATGATTATGATATGAAAAGAGATATGATCGAAGATTGAATTTATTTCGAATTTTGATGCATATATTAAATGTTAGGCTTGTCTTATGGAAACATAAATTATTTATTTAAAGTTAAGGGGATTCTTGAATAGTTTTAAGCCTTAGAGTTATTTTATTTAATTTAGAAAAGTAGTAGAGGCCTAGTGAATTTAATATATAATTTTCCATTATCAAAAAAAAAAAAATTAAAGAGCAGTGAGACTCTGTGGTTGATGAATATTAATTTGATATTAATAATTTTCTTGAGAGAAAAAAAATTTATTAGTAAAAGTTTTGGAGATTTTGAGACTTAAGACTAAATTAATTTTGAGGTAGATGAAAAATAGAAAATTGAAAAGACTAAATTTTTTAGAAGTTAATTTTTAAGAAAATTTTAGGAATATTAGATTCTTAGAAATATTTTAGTTTGGTAGTACTAGTCGGAAAAAGGGAACTTTAGGAATTGACTATCATGATTTCAATTTGCAGATTAAAAATCAAGAGGAGGGAAAATACGTTGAAGAGGCGCAAAGAAAACAGAAAAAAATAAAGTGGGTGTGATTACTACACTCCCTATTATTATTTGGATTTTAGATCCGAAATATGATGATTGCTTAATTTAATTACGCAATTAGGAGCATGCTAGGGTTTATTATTGAGTGACTATTGATTGGAATGTTTGATTTGATGCTGAAATAACATGATGATTGATTAAACATTCTTATACTAGACTGGCTGCGGGCTGGGTGTCACTTCGGACCTCACTCCCCCACCAGGGTCTTGAAAGGTAACCGACCTTTGGGCATTACTTCTGGATTCGCTCTCGGACTATGAGGGGGACACCGAGGCCACAAACCTTTTGGTCTTAATTACGACGAAAAACAATAAAGTGTTTGAAACGCCCTAATATAATGAAAGTGTTTGCATGTTTGGTATTTTGCTTTGAATAATGCTAGTGATGTGTTGTATGATCCAACGGGCTCTTGAGCTCACTCTATTTTTCTATTTCAGATGACATTTGACACAGTGTGAGTTGACTATCTTTAGGCGACTCCAACCTTTTGGTGAAACCTCGCTGGGGAGGTTGTTACTATTTTTCTGCACATTTTATTTTTGTATTTAATTGAACAGGGCCTATGTCCTTTTCTTTTTAGATTGATCTTTTATATGCAATAGAGGGTTTTGAATTTATTGTAGAGATTTTGAAATTGTTAAATTTGAACTTGATGCTTTTTATTTCACTTGAAATTTCATGGATCCAATTTATTTACATAGAAGTTTTATTTCAAAAAAAATTTATGCCTCTTTTAAATTGATTTTATTATTACCTAAAAGATAGAAAGAGATAGAAAGAAAGAAATAGAATGTGAGATTAAATTGAGTAGCGCTCTAGCTCTCGGCGGACGATGCGGTGGCAGCTTCCCTAGTCGAGCGGGTGCACCTTATCCGAGCGCGGCCCGAGGGAACTTGTGAGAATTGGGGGTCGGGGTGTTACATCAACACACACCCAAGGCCTGTCCCACATGCATTTGTATAAATCACCAACTCACGGTTGGGTTCAGGTAGCACAAGTACTGGTGTAGATGTCAAATGACGCTTCAGCTCAAGAAAGACTTCATCGCACTTATCTATCCATACAAACGACACATCCTTCTAGGTAAGTTTTTTTGTAGGTCCAACAATCCTCGAGAAATTCTGCACAAATATATGATAACAGCTTGCCAAACTCGAAAACTACAGATCTCCATCACTGTAGTAGGTTTTGGCCAACTAATAACAGTCTCATCCTTAGCCGGATCTATAGAAATACCATTATCTTCTACCACATGGCCTAAAAATCGGATGTCTATCAACCAAAACTCGCACTTGCTAAACTTAGCATACAAGCGGTGATCTCGAAGAGTCTGCAGTGCGATCCTCAAATGTTTGGCATGTTCCTCCCTAGTATTTAAGTAAATAAGGATGTCATCAATAAAGATAATGATAAATGAGTTGAGATAGGGATGAAACACTCTCTACATCAGGTCTATGAACATCGCAAGGGCATTTTTCATGCCAAGCGACATGACTAGAAACTCTAGTGACATAGTGAGTCTGAAAATCCATATTCTGTACATCTTCTTCCCTTACCCTCAACTAATGGTATCCAGATCTTAGATTTATGTTTGAAAACACAGTGACACCCTTAAGTTGATCAAACAAGTCATCAATGCGCAAAAGAGGGTACTTGTTCTTTACTGCCACTTTGTTCAACTGTCGATAATTGATACACAAATGGAGGCTCTCATCCTTCTTCCTCGCAAACAACATTGTAGCACCTCAAGGTGACACACTAGGGGTAACAAAACCCTTACTCATCAATTCCTCTAACTAGACCTTGAATTCCTACAATTCCTTAAGCGACATTTGATAAGAAGGGATCGAAATGGGTTGTGTCCCTAGAATAATCTCAATAATGAAATCGATTTTTCGCTTAGGAGGCAAGCCGGGTAAATCCTCAGGAAACACATCAAGAAAATTTCTAATAATAGGAATCTCATCCATACTTGCCTGTGAAGATCCCTCATTTATGGTGGTTAGACCAACTAGAGTATTGATCTCATTTTGAGTCACCATTCTGCCTTGGGTTCTCTATCTATTGGAGGCGCTACCCTGAAAAATAATAATAGGCTACCCTGGTATCTGAAAAACCACCGTCTTGGCAAAACAATCGATGTGTGCATGGTAAGTGGCTAACCAATCGATCCCAAGTATAGCATCAAACTCTAGGAACTCTAACACCCGAGGGTCAACAATGGTCTCAAAGTCACCCAACCTCAACACCCAACCCTCACAAATTAGATTAGGGTAAATGCGTTCCTTGGTTGTAGTACTCAACATGAGCTAGGTGGGTGTCCTAAGGGGTCTAAGTTTCAATCTATCTACAACATATCCAGATATGAATGATAAAGTAGAGCCAACATCAACCAACACATATAAGGTAGAATTTAAAATAGAAATACCTTCTACCAAAGTCGTGGTAGCCTCTGGATCAGGTTGTGTGACTGCATATGCTCTCCCTTGAGTGGTGGTAGTGTTGGTTGCACCGGAAGCTGGAACAAGCATAAGGTAGTTATATCGTTTGTGGCCTAGCTAACCACACTGATAACAAATAATCTGACATCCCTGCTCAGCCTGATATGTCTGGCCTGAATGTCAGCCCTTGCTTCGACCTCTACTTCCCAAGCTGAGTCAGTGGTTGTCCTACTGGTTGATATGTCTAGATTAGGTTGGCGGCAATCGGGACTACGGCAGGTGGTTGACTTTGTTCCCCTCTAGACTATCTCCCCGAATATTTCCTCTTCCTTGAGTATCTACCTACTCAGGATCTACTACGATAACTACCCTGAGTCAATGACTGGGGTTGTAATTTTGGCTGTGACTGTACTATGGCACCCCGTACTATCTGGACCATTGGGCGTTCATCTCTACCATCTATCTCAAATTGTAGCTCCAACCTTTGAATGGCCTTAAGGGTGGCGTAAGTAGATGTCAATGTCACCTGCCTAATATTGGCCCTCAGCTTGGGACAGAAGAATCCTGCTCTCTCCCTTGGGTTACCCACTAACTCAGGTGCATAAACTTCCAGTCGAAGAAATTTGTGGGTATACTCCTTTATTGACATATCCTCTTGTCGTAGGGTCAAAAACTCTACCTTCTTATGTTCCCTCGCTGTCTCAAGGACATAAGCACTCAAAAATGATTCCTAAAAACGAGCCCATGTAGTAATCTGCCCCTCTATAGTCCGAGTCACCTTCCACTAGATCACAACCTCATCTTCAAGCATGTGGGATGCAAAAAGTACCAAGTTCTCCTCAAACAGCTTCAAACTCTCAGCGTTCTTCTCAATATTGCGAAGTCAATTCTCTGCTATGTCCAAACTCAGAGCCCCATGGAACTCCTTAGGTTTCAGATCTAAAAACTTCTTCAAGAGAAAATGATGGGCAACCTCAACTACCTTTCTCACCGAAGCTACCTGTGTGTTGTCTACAACCCTCTCATCCACTCTGACCCCAGGTACAACTAGTGTTGAGGGTGCTATTGGCTCAGCCCTCTGTCTCTCAGCCTCAATCCTATCTAGTCTCTCTCGCAATAAGGCTGTCTGGGCCTGAGTAGCCTCAGTAGACGCCCTGATCATAGCCTCGAGCCTTTGTATGGGATCCTACTTGGGCTTAATTGGAGGTGGTGGTGGTACCGGCTCCGGGATCCTACATAGTCTCCTACGTCGAGGAGGCATCGTTGTCGGTATAAAATATTAAACTTTCATCATTTTTCAAAATAAGCAAAACACAACTTTAAGTGATTACAACAAAAGATAACTACACGCGAAAGTAACTATCTCCAAGTGATAGTCTAATCCTCAAGGTTTAAATTCTAAGTTTTGATATTCACTAACTCCCAATGACAGCCAAATTTCCGTCATGATATGGTCACTCTCACTCGGTTCCTCTTCCTATCAATCAGAAGTTAGAAAGTTTTCATCTATAATTCTTATTAGTTGCATCACATACTAATATTATTATATATTATTTTATATATTTTGCATGAGTTTAAGTAGAAAATATTATTATATATTATTTTATATATTTTATTTATAATTAAGTGCATAAGCATTTATATTAGTATTGCATATTATTTACTATTTTAAAAAATTTAAATATAGTTTTTATATATTTATAATTGTGATTTAATGTCAAAGAAATGTCTTTTATTTGTTTGTGCAGGTTTATAATAATAAAGAATATGTATACACAAGAAGGAAGAATTAAATATGATCAAGCTAATGGCCTAACACATGCAATATGGGCCAAAACATTCAACACAACCCAACTCAGCCAAAGCCCAACACAAATCCAGCCCATGGCCCAACTTGGTCAGCCAAAATTGTAGGCATGAAGAAAGAGCATGAGAAGACAGAAAAATTGTAAGTTGGTCATTCAAAGGGTGGGTCAATTGGAATGAAGAAACAGCAAGAATGGAAAATATCCGCCATAAAGTGTGGCACAATTGGCATAGTATTTTGGAACATGGCGTGAGGCATAATTTAATGGAAGAAGCATGGGCTTGAATGACAAATTTCAATAGCAAAATAGGTAATTGTATGAAACACACAAGGGCACGATTGGAATTGTGGGATGCATAAGTGGCACAACAACAAGTGATTTTTGTGAATTGAGTGGCAAAACAACAAAACTAGTACATAATAGGCATGGGCATGATTGTCAAACAGAGAATTAAGAATACAATTTGGTGAATTTTGAGTCCTTGTGCGATTATCACTTAGAGTCAAATTAGGATATGATGCCTATATAAAGGGAACGTCATAGCTTTAATTTACTCTTTCATATTCTTTCATTATTTGTGTGTTGAAGAGTATTGACAACCAGATCAGACTAAGAAAGTAGAAAAGTGAAGATGGAGACGAAGAACAAAGAGATTGAAGTATAGTATAATTTTTATGTTATTCTTTGTTCAGTACTCTCTAAGATATGTCTAGCTACATATTTTATTTCTAGGATATGATTTCAAGTGTAAGAACCTTTGATTCTAATTTTCAATTAATTAATTTTGATGTTTTGCTTTATATTTTGTGAACTTAATGCTATTTATTAACTGACCATCTATAAATTGATCTTAAACTATTGAATTAACTCGAGAGAGAGATTCAATAGTTGGATGATCAAAATATAGACTTATATGAATCAGTTGACCGAGAGGCTATAAGAGGTTGCACATGAAATTAGGATTTAATGCATTAATTTGTTAACTGTACGCCTCAAGAGGGGATTTTAATTATTGTTGCTATAACCTACAGAATTAAGAATCAAATTAATTGACATATGAATCAAGGGGGAATACATGAGATTTCATAATCTTAGATACTTAATTCATAAAGTTTTCAATATATTATTAATTGCTTTTTAATTTACTTTTGCTTTAATTTAAGTTTTCAATACTTAATTAAATTCTGAGCCTTAATAAAGTTGAAATTAAAAGTAAATTGAGAGTTAAGATATTAACCACATATCGTTTCCAGAGGACGATATCTGGTATTTTATCGTATATTACTATTTCGATCCTGTATACTTATAGTGATCCTAACAATTTCGCCATGCTACTCTAAGTCATTCCTAGGGTTTTCTTAACTTTCACAATTACTCTGAGGTTCCTTAGGTTAACAACAATTGTTATTCCTTAATTAAAAATATTTGGCTCTGATACCAACATTGTCAGGACCCCTTCCCTAAGGTGAAGGGCGAGCCAATTGGTATAGTGCCCTGACAAACTCACTCACATGTCAAGCTTGCCAAAACACTGTTAAGCCTCCTTGTTATCAATGCCCAATATCATCAAAGTAATACAGGACATACAGAAGTAGCTAAATAATTAATTACAACAGAATTTTTTTTAAAGTTAAATAAAAAGTATTTATGTATAGTCTTTTCTATCTAGTAGTAACAGAAATGTAATAGTCAGAATATCTACAATTTTTTTCTCACTTCCTACACATCGTACTAACTCTTAAAAATAGTAAATCATGTGATGAAACCTACCAAAATAAACGAGGTGTGCTCTACGCAATGACCACCTTCTTTCCTTTATCCATAGTAGAAGAAGAACCCAAAATGTTAGAGTAGTGAGCCAATTTGTCCATAACGGCTTAATGAGTAATGTAGCCTAATCTATAACTTAAAACAAAAATTTTGTAAAACAATGTTATCTATGCATACACAATAATAATATGCAAATGAATGCAATAGTTAATGAATGTTAAATTCATAATGTAGTCGTGCACCTTCCATTTTAAAAACAGTTTTAATGCTGAAACCACATGTCGAAGCTCTCAATAGCCTACAAAGCAATAATAAATTCACTCGAGCAGGTATACCAAATGGTAAGACGAGTTCTTATATAATATCATAGGGATCTGCCAGCTCATACCTCATGTATGGCGGCCTCAGATCCTCCATAGGGGGGCCCAATTGATAGACCTGCTCAGAACTTACCCCCAGGTACGACGCCCACTCGTCCTTAATGTTTTACTACATTCAATACCCTAACTCGCATCATCGGACCTCAAGATTTGGTGCACATTTTCTTATTTAAAAATTCATTTAAAGATTGTAAATGCATTTCAATATGTAATAACATTTCATTTATGAACAGAATAACAAATTAAGTGATAAATTAAAAAACACTTTTCACAAGGATGCTCAGCTCCCAGTGCTCCTCTAGTGACTAGTCGCGTCCTATTGATGTTTGACAAACAAAAAAATAATAAGGTATTTATCTTTATGTTCTCTTTCAAAAATTGATCATCCTTTATTTGACACTTAATCTATGTGTAGCACCTCGACTCCCGAACCTTTCACGTTCATCATAGGCAACGTATGTGTCTCGCAGCTTGAGACACAATTACATTAGTACACAATCACTCTTGCTTTCTGTTCGAGAATTGAGATATTACTTTTTTTCACATTAATCATCTAATCTCTTGGTTGCATCAAGTCATATACCAAAGAATAAAAATGCATAAATAAACTGGTTTAAAAATATATTAAAAATAACCTTGGGATCATATAATAACTTTAAAAAACTTTAATTTAATATTAAAATTGAGAACCAATTTATAGGCCTCATGGCTGAGTTTTAACAACTAATATTTGGCCCAGTGGCTGACCTTCAACTGATAAACAGAACTATATATGGTGGGTCACATGTCCTAAAACAGGAAAATAAAAAATAAGGTTCATTTCTTACAATGACCTCAACTGAGAGGCACATTATTACTGATGATTGTTTTCACATTACTTCTTTGTACAAGTACGTTTAATGGTTACCCGAAAAAGAGTGAGTGGGGTGAGCTCGAGAGCTCAGTGGATCATATATAGTATATCTCAAACATTATTAAAGTTATAAACATAAAACATGCAAACACTTATAATACATTAGGCGTTTCAAACACTTCAGTTGTTTAGGTTGATGTAAGACCAAAGGAAATCTCCTTGATATTCCCCTGTGTCCGAACTCTTGGAAGTAACACCCCAGAGGCCAATTCCTCATCATGACATAACCTTAGGAGCGATGTCTCATTCGACCCTCAATCTCATCTCACTACTGTGACAGTAGCATTGACACTCGCCTAGGGTGGGAAAATACCCACAATGATATCAGACTACTGCCACACTTTACAATATTAACATTTCAGCATGTAATCTCATTACGCATATCCATACATTGTAAGTCAAGCATCTAATCACTTAATACATGTAAATCATTATGGAATGTCTAGTAGCATGAATGTAAAGCATTCACTCAGCCTGTTATTAGTCATACATCAACAAATAATCATTCAGGAAATAGACGATCAACCATAGCATGTTGTTATAATTTCAATAAACATAAACACACAATCATGTTATACATTTAAGACTAAAATAATATTAAAGAGGGTAGATTGTCATCTCCACCTCGATAGTTGACTCACTTAAATCCTTGTGTTTTTATTCCAATTTGCCTCGAGTCTTCAACCTTTAAAGATTGACACTTTTAGCTTTAGAATTTTACGTTTTAAAAATATGATTTAATAATTGTTCATGAATACCACCCATGTACAGTATCAAACTCGTAAACAGTGATCATAAATAGTGATTGTGAACAGTGATTATGAACAATGATCGTAAATAATACTACAACTGTGAATAGTACCATAGTATACGTGAACAATATCGTAGTATGTACAACAGTATCAATAAACAGTAGTGCAGTATCTAGTATGAAAAGTGATCTTTTCTATACATATTTCTTCCATCTTTATTCTTTTGGCATCGTAATACCTCAAATCCTAAACAATTGCACCATGCAAAGAGACTTAGATAGAGTCAATATAACTGCTTTGATTTGTAGAGTCCTCTGGTTGTTCCAAAATAAGCGCCCAGAAGTAGGCTCTTATCAACTATGCAATATTTTGGGTTTCTCCATTTTTATTACTATAGTTACTATGTGGAACAACTAAAAAATGTCAAAGTGCCAAGAAAATGGCTAGGAGAGCAAGAAGAGAAGAGATTGCTTGAGGATGAGATACTCAGGGAGAGGGAGGCTTTATATAGAATTTTCAGGCAGAAAAAGAGAGACATGAACATTACGTGAACAATGCCACCGATTTGTTATTTGTCTTCACATGAATAGTGCGTAACAGTAGCCATGAATAGTGTTATTGATTTATTATTTGTCTTTACGTGAATAGTGCATAACAATAATCGTGAATAGTGCCGCTAATTTGTTATTTGTCTTTACGTGAACAATGCGTAACAATAATCGTGAACGGTGCTGCGATTTGTTATTTGTCTTTACATAAATAGTGTGTAACAGCAGCCATTAATAGTGTAATAAACAATAATGCAATTTTTTTTAAAAAAAATAAAATTTTGGGTATTACAATACGTTTCTGCTTCTTATGAGGTTTGGAAACCTAAAAAGAATATGAAAAAGAATGTAAAGAGATTATATAAAAGAGAATTAATATACCAAATAGTCAAAAAAACAAATAAGTTTATACTTTATACCCTTACTTGAAAATCATTGTTATTCACTTGATGGCTTTTGCTACCATCCTATGTAACACGTAAACAATGACATTTATGAACAAAATTGATAAAAAAAATTTATGCACATAGGATTTTAACAAACAAGCAAGTATGAAATATAAAAGTTATTTTCTTATTAGTTTTAATCATTGATTCTATAATCTAAACTTATGCTCAAAGAGGGAAACTGAAATACACAGAAAAGATTGTTGTGTAAATTTGAAAAAAAAAAAGAGTAAGAGAGATAGGGGAATTAGTAGTCCAAAAAAAAATGAAAAAGCTACCCCATAGAAAAAGCACCCATATATATATAAAATTATAGTAAAAAGAAAGGTTGTAAACATCTAAAGTAGTTTGATGAAATCCTCAACTGTCTGCATGATATTCTGTTTTAGGATGGACCAGTTTGTTTGATGAAAGAGCCTGGCGTATCCATCAGCCTTGGGGGCTTTTCTGCCGTCACTACTGAAGATCGCCTCCCTCACCTCGTTCTCAGCATTTGACCTTTCTAACCACTCCTTCTAATGACCAGATATAAGATTCCAATCAACCATCGATGGCCCACTAGGTGTGCTTCTCCTCTGTAAAAATAGAAGAGTAAAAACTAATAATCTGCTTGTATGCCCTCCTCCTTTTTGAAAAGAGTCCCACTATCATTGACAATTTTGGATATGAACGCTTCGACCCTTCTGAGAGAAAGCACTCGATGGAAGAATTTGAAATTGATATCACCCTCCTTGGCCCATTTTATCCGAGCTTTTTGCCTAGCTTGCCTGTTTATTCTGTTATCGATGGTGATTAGTTGCTGAAGAAGAGTAGCCTTGACTTCCTTATCACCCTGCATACCCTCAGACTTTTCAATCCTGTCATCAATGACCTGAGCTTGGGCTAGCTCCTATTTTCTTTGGAGATCCTCAACCCTAAAGGTCTTGCTCCACTCTTTTAAATCCTGTTCAAGGCGACGAAGTTTTTGCATAAACCTGTAGCCTGGACAATTGGCGTTAATAGGCTTATTCCACCATTGATTTAACTTCTGTGTGAAATCTCCTCTCCAGCCATGAGTGCTCGAATTTGAAAGGGGTAGGGCCCTAAGACACTAGGCGGGTGTCAAGGAGCAAAGGCCAATGATTTGACGTGATACGCTGCAGAGTACCGAGCTTGCTGGCAGGGAATATGTCATCCTAAGTTGAATTGACCAAGAAGCAATTGATTCTAGGAAGAGTCACTCGATCCCGGTTACTAGTCCAGGTGAATTTAGAATTCTTCAGGTCTACTTCTCTTAGTTGTAACTCATTAATAAGATCATCGAATTGTCGCATGGTCGAAGAAGGGGCTGAGCAGTTCAATTTTTCTGACATCCGCCTTACAACATTGAAATTCCCTCCTATACACCATGAACCAGTGAGAAAGGTCGATAGCGCAACCAGTTCATCCCAAAAATCGTCCCAGTCATCACTCAAACACAGGCCATAGACTGAAGTGAACCACCAAACTAGGGCGAACTAGTTTTACTATTTGCAAACTATAGACAAGAAGATCGGTACGAGATAGAAACCACAGGTAGAAGAAGAGATGCGAATTCGAAAGAAAAGAATAATTTTATTATTATCGAAATGAATGAATTCGTATTTTTATGAACCACAGATTGACTGCTAGGCCTATTTTACAACCCAATGGAAAAACAAAGTCAATGATGCACACGACTCGCATCTTCACTATTCCGCTCATCTCTGCTTTACTCTTCTCTTCCTTTGATTCCAATTCTCAGTTTCCATATCAGAATTATCTACAAAAAAAAATAATAATAAAAACTAAACAAGAAAAAAGACAAAAAAATTTAAGTAGCTTCTCTAATCCAGTCTTGACCACCATGGAGAAACGTCATCTCTAGGGCTATGTTTGGTTGCTAAGAAAATTTTTCTTGAGAAAATATTATTTTCTTAAGAAAATGTTGTTGAAAAAATTTTCTCATGGTTGTTTGGTTGGACATGAGAAAATTTATTAAAAGTTAGTTATAGGTAGTTATTTTTTAAATTGATGTACAAAAAATTTTTTCATGAGAAAATTATATTTTCTCATCTTTTAGGCTGGGAAAATTATGGTGAGAAAATACTGGAGGTGAGAAGATTTTTAAAATTTTTTTTCTCACCCTTTTGTCCATCCAAACAGTAGAAAATATGATTTTCTCAAGAAAATAAAAATTTTTCCGAGAAAATCTCTATTTTCTGTGCAACCAAACACAGCCTAGATCTACTTGTCTGCATAGGTCTTTATATGTCTCACAAATAAGCAAATATTATTTACCTTTGTATTGGTTGTTGATACCTTGTAGAAAAACTTTTAATTGGTCTTTTGTACATCATCCAATCATTTTTCCTATTAATAGGAAAGCCTAATTAATTCGTCTGTTGTTGTCTTTGGGAATGTGCTGGCGTAGAGTTAACTGTTTTCTACATATGATGTACCTTGGTAACGTGGAGTTGATTAATTTTTGGTGAACTTCATTGTTACCATTCATCACTTCTGAACCACTAAACATGAGTATGTCCCTAAAACTTTTGTACAGTGGAAGGTTGTGAAAAAATTTCTTTTTGCATCTTCGACATTGTACACGTCCATTGATAAATGAGAAACCCTCATTGTAAAGATCTTTTAAAGTCTTCAGGTGATCATGACGATGCACCCATGGAAATGGAGGGCATAGGCCGAGATTAGCAATGACTTCTTGCTGCTTTTGTTGCAACATCTCAATAGGTGACTACAACCTGATTCATAAAAAGAAAGGTTGTAAACATCTAAAGTAGCTACACGGGTGACTCTAATGAGAAGAAAACCAGTTAATCAGTTTATGGATGAGTGCTCTTGGGGTAGTCGGTCTGACTCTGAGTTTATGTGCCTATGACTTCGTTTCCTAGGAAATCCGTGCAGCAGAAGATCTTGAATTTGAGACCTTCTACACCAAAAATATTCTTTTAAACGAAGGTATTCATGCTTGGATGACGGCTCAGGATTAGCCTCATGAAAAGCTTATATTCCCTGAGGAGGTTCTACCCCGTGGAAACGCTCTTTAATGGAACTTTTGCTTTTCAAGGAGAGCTAATGCTTGTTGGGTATTTTGCTTTGACATTGCTTCACACCCAAAAAGAAGCGAGCTACATCTGAGCTAAGCTTGGAGATGAAAGTCTTCTTTCGTTTCTCGATGGTGAAGTAAGACCAAGCTCATGGGCTTATTATCCTAAGTTGGAACAAGTTGATAGGATCCCCTTTTTTACAAGATAATTGACAATAATCAAATGATTAATGACAGTCTATCAAACAGTCATTAATCGCTTGAGATACTATCTTCCAAGAAAACACAAGATCTTATTGAGAAAACCCTCTCATTGTTATGATTGCATTACTGATCTTATTGAAATTTGTCTCTCTTGTTCCAACATTATAATTACCAAGTGAGAGATTTTTGTTTTTTTGAATGAAGATTGTCCTTATTAGCAAAGACAACTTTAGATCAGCCTAATAATGACAATAAACATCCCACAATGTGAGTTCTCTCATTTCATTTTTCTTCTCATTAGAGCCACCCTTTTAGATATTTTAGATGTTCATAACCTTTCTTTTTCTGAATCAAGTTGCAATCACCTATTGAGATGTTGCAGCAGGAGCAGCAAGAAGTCATTGCTAATCTCAACCCACACCCTCCATTTACATAGGTGCATTGTCATGATCACCTGAAGACATAAAAAAATCTTTACAATGAGGGTTTCTCATTTATCAATGGACGTGTACAATGTCGAAGATGCAAAAAAAAATTTTTTCACAACCTTCCACTGTACAAAAGTTTTAGGGACGTACTCCTTTTTAGTGGTTTAGAAGTTATGAATGGTGACAAGAAAGCTTCCAAAAAATTAATCAACTCCATGTTACTAAGGTGCATTATATGTACAAAACAGAATGCTCTATGCCCACACATTTCCAAAGACAACAACATAAGAATTAATTGAGATTTCCTGTTAATAGGAACAATGATTGGATGTTGTACAAAAGACCAATTAAAAGTTTTTGTACAAAGTACCAACAACCAATACAAAAGTAAACATATTTGCTTGTTTGTGAGACATATAAAGAGTTGTGCGGACAAATTGATCTAGAGATGACGTTTCTTCATGGTGGTTAAGACTGGATTAGAGAAGCTACTTAAATTTTTTTATTTATCTTTTTTCTTTTCTAGTTTTTTATTATTTTTATTTTTTTTGTAGATAATTTTGATTTAGAAACTTAGAATTGGAATCAAAGGAAGAGAAGAGTAAAGCAAAGATGAGTGAAATAGAAAAAATGTGAGTCGTGTGCATCGTTGATTTTGTTTTTCCATTGGGTTGTAAAATAGGTTCAGTAGTCAATCTGTGGTTCATAAAAATATGAATTCATTCATTTTGATAATAATAGAATTATTCTTTTCTTTCGAATTTGCATCTCTTCTTCTACTCGTGGTTCTCTATCTCGTATCGATGAGTGAGATTGGAGGGCATTCTCAAGGGTTGATTGCTAGGTGTGTAGGACCACTTTTTTGGATGCAATTTCATGTGGAATAAGGTGGGTTTAGGGTAGCCAAGACACGAACTCCTTGCTGCTGCAAAATCCTATGATTTGAGATGTTAAGGAGGGTTGGATTTGAGTGGCACTTAGATTGTGTGATGATAAGAAAAGACGCCTATTGAGGGGCTGGTTTTTCTGCCTTAATGGTTGTAGTTTCTAGGTGTGAAGATGGAAGAAAAACCTCTTTGTATGCTGGGTTTCTTGGACATCTCATAGGGGATAAAGGAGGGTATAAATCCTTGAAGAAAAATGACTTGAGGGAAAGTTTCTTGGTGGTATTATTGGGTGCAAATTTCGGTGATTATTGTGGGAGAGGAAGGCTTGCTAATTTGTTGATTTTTCTCCTCTCTAAAGGGGTGTTTTCCAAGTGTGAAGAAGATGAAAAGTGGTTGATTTTCTTATAGAGAGAAGAGGTACCGATCTTAAAGAAAGGAAACTTGACACGAAAATTTTTCCACCAGCCTTTAGGTGCTAATTTGGTGAAGACAAGTTGTCTTTTCCTTCCAAAGAAGATCTTTAGTTGTGAAGTTGGAAAATAGTTTACGCACCTCCCTTGGGTGTCACTTCGGGGAGACAAATAAGAGATATGAGGAATACAGGAATGTTTGAAAGGTAGGGCATTTTAGGAAGTATCTAAAGTATAGAAAGATTTTTCTTTTTTAAAAAATAATAAAAAAAAGAAAATAAAAAGGAGATAAAAAGGAATATTTTCATAATATTCTTTTTGGAGTAAAATCGAGTAATGAGTTAGAAGAAGTTACTATTTGGTATTGAAATAACTTCAAAATCTAGTAAAAAATGAAGTTAGGTTGGAGATGTCCTATAGATTTGGGTATAGGTATTTTGGGAATTTTGCAAGAAAAATGTTTGGAGTGTAAATAGTGAATGATTTGAATATAAATAGATGCACTCATAAAACTAAATAATGCTAAGTTGATGCAGCAGAAACTGCAATAGTTATATCATGACACCCATTACCTTTGGATTGTATTGAGCTTAATTATGTTTACACATGAATCAATGAAATCTAGGCCTTGGTGCGATGTAGATTCTTAGTTTCTATTTCAATAAATGTTGCTTCAATTACATATAAATCCTTATAATACAAAGGCAAAAGTATCCCTTAGGGAATTGGTGAGATGATTGAGAGAAGACACAATTATCAAGAAGATTATGGGTTTTAACTTTCAACCTTTTTTTTTTCAAGCTTCTAAGAATTCTTTATGATAGGTGTTTTGCTTTGAGTTTTTGAGGTCTTGGCCTTGTAGGTGGGTATGAACAATCTATAAACTAGTCAAATTATATGATAAAGATACCACTCTCTCAAATATAATATATAAGCAGAAGTAATATGAAACAAATGATTGGCTTACCCTTTGGGGGATTCAGTGTTACAACCCATCTACATTTTATTTTCCTTTGTTTAGTACATGGTTGGGTCTCATCTGGTAGTCCTAATTTTAATAGATGTGTTCGCGGTGATAAATGATTATTATATAATTAATCTTAACACTTAAAACAAGCTAACATGCTACCACATACCACAAGTCCATTATAAGACATGAATCTCTAGAATAATATGACCAAGTATAAAACCAAACTGACTGCCACGCTAATAGAAGTGGAGAATGTTTTAATAGATAAAATAGAAACAAAAAACTAATGTTATGATGGACCCAAGACACCAAAAATCATTACTATAGGATTATTAAAATTGGAACTTCGATTCTTGGCTGATTGGAATCTAGAAGCTTAAGCATGCTCAAAAGTGATTCTTAAACACATGCCATCAAATGTGTTATCAAACATAATCAAATTCACACCCACTGGTACTCACCTGCTGTCCATGGACAAGTGACGCATTACTTTACCACTTTCCACCATAATCCAAAAGCTTTTTCCTTATTTTACGAGATGCTCTTTATCCAACCAGTCAATCAATCACCCACTGGGGTTCAGACTTCAAAGTCATAAAAAGAATTCAAAACAACTCAAGGTCATTATTATTATAACCCTAGTAAAACAAAGAAGTCGCAAAGAAAATTAAGATACCACAGACCTCATGTCGTTTCATTAGACGAGTTGATTATCTGACCCTTTAGATCCAACACCATAGCATATCCAAACATGGTCCTCGATTTCAGCCCAACAAGTTGGTGATCTGCAGGGCCTCTCATAGAGAGCTTCATACGTGGCCATTTTTATACTAGCCTAATAACTGTTGTTATAGGCAAACTTCGCCGAGTGTAGGTACTTGTTCTAGTTTCCCTTGAAGTCAAGGGCGCAAGACCTCAACATGTCTTCTAGTATCTGAATAGCTCTTTCAAACCGACCATCAGTTTAAGTCTGGAAAGCTGTGTTTATGGTAATTTTCGTGCCTAATTCTTTGTGTAGACTCTGCTAGAACTGTGATGTGAATCAATAGTCTCTGTCTGACACTATGGTTTTAGACACGCCATGATGTTGTCCTGTCTCCTTCACATATAGTTCTCCTAGCTTTCTGACTTAGTCTGTGGATTTAATAGGCAAGAAATGTGCCACTTTAGTGAGACAATGCACAATGATCCATATAGTATCTTCTTCTTTTTGGTTCCTAGATAATCCGATGACAAAGTCCATGATAATGTTATCCTACTTCCATTTAGGGATTGGGAGTGGTTGTAACATTCCGGTGGGCTTTCTATGCTCAGCCTTTACTTGCTGACGGGTCAGGCATTTAGAGACATACTTAGTTATGTCCCTTTTCATTTCTCGCCACCAATAGGTCTTTCTGAGGTTTTGATACATTTTGTCACCACTTGGATGCATCGTGTACTTGGTCTGATGGGCTTCGTCTAATATGGTTTGCTTAGTTTGTCCATTTTGAGGCTAACAAATTCTATTTCCAAGCCTTAAGGTATTTTCAGCATCTAACTTGAATTTAGTATGCTTTCCTTGTTCAACTCTTTCTATTAGACTTTTGAGCCACTTATCTTGCATTTGCTCATTCTTGATTTGATGTAGAAGATTTGGTTGACAAGTCATATTATAAAGATAAGCGTGCTTCTCGTCTTAAGTCACGCCTAGGTTGTAATCCTCAATTAACTAATACATTTGACCCTTTTTCTCCTCCCGTCTATTGAATTTTTTGCTTAAGGCATCGACTACTACATTGGCCTTCCCTAGATGGTAGTGTAATTGGAAATCATAGTCCTTAAGGAACTCTATCCATCTTCGTTGCCTGAAGTTTAACTCTTTCTGGGTGTAGATGTATTTCAAACTCTTGTGATATAAAAACAAATCAAACTTCTCACCATAGAGGTAATGTCTTCAAATCTTTAGAGCAAACACAATGGCGACCAATTATAAGTCATGGGTTGAGTAATTTTGTTCATGGATCTTAAGTTGTTTTGAGGCATATACAACAACTTTTCCTTCTTGCATCAGGACAACGCCTAATTCGTTTTGTGAGACATCTGTATACAGAACATATTCAACACCATAGGTAGGAGCGAATAAGATGGGGGTCGAAGTCAATCTCATTTTCAGTTATTGGAATGATTCTTCACACTTCTCATCTCAATTGAACTTGACTCCCTTTCTAGTTATTTTGGTCATGGGTTCAACCAACTTGGAGAAGTCTTGGATGAATTTTCGATAGTATCTAATCAGGCCTAAGAAACTTCTGATCTCCGTAACTGTTTTGGGTTACTTTCAGTCTATGACAGCTTTCACCTTATCGGGGTCTATAGAGATGCCTTTAGCTGATACTACATGGCCAAGAAACTTTACCTTCTTTATCCAGAATTCACACTTGCTGAATTTAGCATACAACTGGTTTCTTCTAAGGGTTTCCAATACAATCCTCAAGTATTCTAAGTGTTTGTATTTTGATTTAGAGTATATTAGGATGTCATCTACAAATACTACTACAAATTGATCAAGGTATTGCCTAAACACTTGATTTATCAGATCCATAAATGTAACTGGTGTGTTAGTTAAACCAAAAGGCATCACCGTGAATTCGAAATGCTTGTATCAAGTCTTAAATTGTCTTGTGTGTATTTGACTCTTAAATTCTCAACTGATAATATCCTGACCTAAGATCAATCTTAGAGAAATGAGTAACTCCCCTTAATTGATCAAATAGGTCATATATCCTTGGCAAGGGATATGTATTCTTTACTGTCACTTGATTTAATTTTCGATAATCGACACACAACCTCATGGATCCGTCTTTTTTTTTTTTCACGAATAATACTGGAGCTCCCCATGGTGATTCGCTAGGTTGAATGAATTCCTTTTCACAGAGTTTATCCAGCTCTGTCTTGAGTTCAATCAACTCTACTAGCAACATTCTACAGGGGAAATGGTTATAGGATTTGTACCCTGATGCAGGTCAATCTTAAACTCTACCTGTCTGTGTAGTGGTAGTTCAAGTAAATAATTTAGGAGCACATCTGCATATTCCCATCCTACGAGTATCTCCGGAATCTTTTTCAGTTCTCCAAATCTAGTATCATCCTCTGGCAATTGTTTGAAGTCCTCACTTTGTTTTAGATAGTGTAACGTGGCTATCATAGGACTCCTAGATAGTCTTTGCATATCCCCATTGACTTTCACTAACTCTCCGGATGATAGAGTCAATGCGATTCTCACTAACTCTTGGGCAATCAATTTGAGGCTGGTGTTGAGTCAACCAGTCTATGCCCAATATCATATCATGCCCTCGGAAAGTTAATACCCTAAGATCAGTAGTTATCAGTTTGTCTCCAAATCTTAACTCACGTGTATGTTTTTTGGGCAACTACTGTCGTTCCTACTGGATGGATACATACGATGGTTTTGGTGATGTAACAGTTACTAATTGTAACCTTTTGGCTAAGTCTTATGACACAAATGACTTAGTAGCACCTGAATCAAACAATATTTTCATAGCAACATTAAATAACATGAATGTACCTTCGACAGCAGGTACAGGGTCCGCCCGTCTATCCTCTATAGCAAACACTTGGGCTTGATTCTGTCTGCCCTGTTGCTGCTGCTGTTCACACCCACCTTGGTTTCTGCCTTGACCATTATTCTGCCCTTGGATTTGTCTCTATGGTCCCTAGTTATGACAATCCTTAGCAAGATGTCCTTTCTGCTCATAGTTGTAGTAAGCTCATTCTCTCCAAGCCTGCTGCTTGTCAACTCTGCCTTGGACCTGCTGCCCTCTGAGGCTGAGTCTTGTTATGCTTTTTCTGGTTCCCTTGGAACTTTTTTCCATTACTTGGCCGCTTGCCCTTGTTTTTCAACTTCTGCTCAAAGTTGACCTCCCGCTCTGTCATTAATGCTCTCTCCACTGCGACTCTATAAGTTTTTCAATCCCATTGGATTCACCACTTTGCGAATTTCAATCTTTAGGCCTTCTACAAATTTGCGAGCCTTCATTTTAACATCCTTGACCATTTCGAGTGCAAACTTGGCCAATTTAGTAAACTTGACCTTGTACTCAAATACGGTTATGTCTTTTTGACTCAATCTAATGAACTCATTCTCCATCTGCACTTTTGTAGCTTCTGGAAAGAATTTCTCGTAAAACAACTCTCTGAATCCTTCCCAGTTCATATGTTGAACGTTAGTGTTCAGATTTGCCTTCAACATCCGCCACCAACTCCTGGCTGGTCCCTTGAATTGATGTGTGGCCAACACAATTATAAGAGATCTTGTAGCCCCTAGCACATCCAGGTGCTCATCTAACTCTTGATACCCGTGATCTGCAACCAATGTATTAGACGTACCATCAAACTGTGAAGGTTTGAGTTTCTGTAACTCTATCAACATTCTCTCTGCACCTTATCCTCAATATTCTCATGCGTTCTCTGATGGACTAGAACCTCTGGTGTGGGCGCAAGCTGTTGTACTGGAATTTGGTCCTGTAGCTGTACTTGTATTTGAGGCTGTGGCGTCGCTTGTGGATGCACTTGTGCCAGTACTTGTGGTAGCACCTGTGATAGTACCCTCACAACTTGCTCAAACACTTGTCGAGAGAGCTCTGTCACCATTTTTGGTGATAGCATTTTTTCGACTGGGGCTACTGTTGCTGCCACCGATGCCCTCTAATCCCTTTGACCAGATTTGTTGGTGTTTTCTGCCCTTGTCGCATTTTCGCGGGTTCTTGCCTTTATCTACAAGTCAAAAGCTATTTTAGTATCCGATAAGACTTCCTAATGAAAAAAGTTTTAAGGAGAATATTGATCTGAGGTATACAACCTGCCTTTCCTTATCCTTGAGATACAAAATGTTTTTTCAGACTTGAGAAAATAGTTGTCCTTTCCTTAGTCATTTGTTGTGTATGTTTTCTCAAGTTTTTGTTTCATCCGTGCTATTGTGGCGCTACATTCATGTCTCTAGGTTCTCGATTTGATCAGTAACCTATCAGTTTATGCTTTTAAGTTCTGTTTGAGGATTTTCAATGTTTTCTAATGTTGTTGGGTATAGGATTTTGGTTTTGCATGTCATGAATTTATACAAGTAAGGCATGCATTCAATCAGTAATTCATTCATACAAGTTCACGCTAGCATAGAGAAATTTTGAGCTTCTATCCGTGCCTCCAAGTTTGAGCATCCTAAATCACTCTTGCCCATCGACACAGGCTTCCACTTAGAGATTTCACTACACCTAACCAATTTTGCAAATATCTCGACAGCTAAGGTCTCCCAAGCCCCACGTCTTGAATGTAAGGCATGTTTGTAATTTCACTTCTTTATAATCTCATTTGGTATTCTGCTTTTGCCATTCCATTGCACTAGCATCATAGAAGACACTAAGTTTTCGTGGTTTTTTACGGCCACTTCAATTATGGGATAAGGGCCCTTTGCTTCAGTCTCATGTTCAGTGCAGTGTGACCAAGGAGGTTTGTATATCATTTGACTGATAAAAACATCCGTGTCCTGTGTTTCTGGCTGATAAAATAGTCTTGAATTGTGTATAGCTGCTTTTAAGCTAAGATTGTGTTTTTTGCCAATTATGATTTTTTTGGTGGGGATGTTTGTATCATCAATCAAGGAGGGCTGTCATTGCCGGACGGGAAGCAGTACCTTCAGTTATTCCCTGTAGTTTTAGTCGATTCATCCTCCCATTTCAATGTGGCATTCTGGATTACAAAGAGTGGTTTCCTGGAGGTAGTCCACTAATTTAAGCTTTTTGTTATATTGAAACAGATATCATTCAATCTCATGCTTTAGATTTTGCGACTTCATTCATTTAATACAATATCTGTTATTTAATATACTCAAATTGCAGCTTCGTGATAAAGCCGCTTTGATGCTTAATTCCATGAACAAAAGTCTAGATGGTGGATTCGAAATGGCTTTCATGACCAAGGTTGACTATCCTGCGACGTACGACTACTGTATAAGGTATGCTTTTGCGTGTGTTATGTTATCCAGCATAGAGTTTAAAAAAATGTGGCAATTCATTCTATTTCTGCAGAGTTTGGTTATTCCCATTTCCATTTTTTTTATTTTGGGTTTTTTGGGTGAGGTAAATGGTGGGATTTGTACTGCTGACTCAGAGGCTTGCATTACACCTTGCCAGATTTTGCCAAATTGTGTCTTTTCTTTTTGGGTGCATTGGTTACCACTTTGATGGAGATTCTATTGGCCATTTCCTTGTAATGATGTCAAAACTTTAAAACATTTATTTATGTTGCCTTTGTTATATAAAGGCATTGATGATTCTATTTTCTAGACCGTGAAGTTGGAGCTATACTGCTCTTAAGTCTTCCTATTTTATTGCTTTTTTTTTTTCAGGATTAATTTGGAAGGAAGCAGTGAAATTTATGCCTCTGGATTTTGCTTGGACAAAGAATGTTGGAGGACATTTGAGGACAAGGTTCAAAGTCTTTTGGAACAGGGACTGAGTGATCGGGCAAAATTTATGTATGTATAATTGTTTTATTTTTATTTTTATTTTTTAATCATCTGATCAACTCAACTCAGTTGGCTAACTCATATTAGGATGCTCATGGTCTAGGGTTTAATAAAACTTGTTAGAGACCCTTTGCTTGTTGGGGTATTAGCCAGCTCTTGTGAGAAGAGTTTCCGAATGGTGGACATTGGACCAAATGCTGAGAACAAAGGAGAGGTATACCTTGAGGTTCATAACTTACAAGATTGCATTGCTGATAAAATAGTCTTGAATTGTGTATAGCTGCTTTTAAGCTAAGATTGTGTTTTTTGCCAATTATGATTTTTTTGGTGGGGATGTTTGTATCATCAATCAAGGAGGGCTGTCATTGCCGGACGGGAAGCAGTACCTTCAGTTATTCCCTGTAGTTTTAGTCGATTCATCCTCCCATTTCAATGTGGCATTCTGGATTACAAAGAGTGGTTTCCTGGAGGTAGTCCACTAATTTAAGCTTTTTGTTATATTGAAACAGATATCATTCAATCTCATGCTTTAGATTTTGCAACTTCACTCATTTAATACAGTATCTGTTATTTAATATACTCTAATTGCAGCTTCGTGATGAAGCCACTTTGATGCTTAATTGCATGAACAAAAGTCTAGATGGTGGATTCAAAATGGCTTTCATGACCAAGGTTGACTATCCTGTGAAGTACGATTACTGTATAAGGTATGCATCTTTTGTGTGTGTTATGTTGATCTAGCATAGAGTTTAAAAAAATGTGGCAATTCATTCTATTTCTGCAAAGTTTGGTTATTCCTAGTTTCATTTTTATTATTTTTTTTATTTTGGTTTTTTGGGAGAGGTAAATGGTGGGATTTGAACTGCTGACTCAGTGACTCAGAGGCTTGCATTATGCCTTGCCAGATTTTGCCAAATTGTGTCTTTTCTTGTTAGGTGCATTGGTTACCACTTTGATGCAGTTCTATTGGCCATTTCCTTGTAATGATGTCAAAACTTTAAAACATTTATTTATGTTGTCTTTGTATATAAAGGCATTGATGGTTCTATTTTCTAGACCATGAAGTTGGAGCTATACTGCTCTTAAGTCTTCCTATATTATTGCTTTTTTTTGTTCAGGACTAAGTGATCGGGCAAAATTAATTCGTGTTACTTGGAGAAACAATTCTGCTAAATGGGATATCAAAGAGGTATGCAATGAACACTTGTAATATATATATATATATATATATATATATATATTATTTATTTATTTATTTATTTTTTCTTTTAATCATCTGATCAACTCAACTCAGGTGGCTAATTCATATTAGAATGCTCTTGGTTTGGGGTTTAATAAAACTTGTTAGAGACCCTTTGCTTGTTGGGGTATTAGCCAGCTCTTGTGAGAAGAGTTCCCGAATGGTGGACATTGGACCAAATTCTGAGAACAAAGGAGAGGTATACCTTGAGGTTCATAACTTCCAAGATTTCATTGGGTTGTTCCATTTTTCTATTTTGGCTGCTTTTTAGTGACTTAGTTGGGAATCATACTGTTGATGTTCCTATGCTTTAGGGTTTGAAGTCTAGAAGGTTTTGGGGGGAAAAGGCTGAGCTTCGGAAATATAAAGATGGAACTATTGCTGAAAGCACAGGTATAACTCATTGACCTGCACTGCACTGATAATTAGTTTCCTTGGCAAGGTAACTAGTTTCCTGTAAATTCATTTTGATTCTAAACAGAGTGGGACTGCGAACAATGAGAAAGACATCTCATTATGAAGAGAATTATGGAGTACGTTCTTTTGTGACATCTCTCTATATCAAAGGAGAATTTGGTGGTTGTTGCAGATCAACTTGATTACTGCCTTCTCAATGGTGATAGAGGTAACTCCTGTCAATGTCTTCTTGCTAATAGTTGATAGCATCTCCATTCTTCATTTCCTCTATGGGATAATGCTGCTTTAAAAACTGCATTTGTATTTTTTCTTTAGATCCAATGTCATCTTGTGGAACTTTGCTTGGGGCATTTGAAGTGCTATCAAAACGTTTGTGTCATCTGGAAGACATTCCTTTAAGGGCTTCTAGTGTACAACTGCTAGATTCAGGTAGTCCAAGGTTTATTATTGTGATTAATGGTTGAACAATCAGTTGTATTCATTGTTATGGTAGGTCAGTCTTTGCTACTTTGCTTTCAATTCATTAATGCGTGATGGACTGCAAAATTATTTTTAATCAAGGTTACCAGAATTAAATTATTACTCCTACATTTCATGATATGTTTTAATTGAAGTTAATTTGAATCCTTACATGAATCCTAATGCATGTGAATCTTAAGGAAACCTTCTAAATGTGGGCAAATCTTCTTATACCGTGAAATCTTGTGGCTCACAATCATGTAAGACTCAAAGTGGAAAGTATGTGTATTGGCATCATAGATTTAAAATATCACAATTTACTTTTTATTTAAGCTCTTATTGTGTCTTGCCAATTTAAAATTTTCATTATGAACTTGAATTGTAAGGCAGAGTTCTCACAGCTGACCCCAAGTACTTCAGAAATAGTTTTTATTTTTAATCCTTTATCTTTTTCAGTCTTTTAATTTACTTTTATCCTACTTTCATGTTCATTAGGAAAGTTTCAAGAGCTGCTTAGAAGATGATATAGATGATATTTGCATAAAATTATTTGTTTTGTTTTTTTTTTGGCATTTTGATTCTGTGCACAAGCCTTCAGGATGACATCTGTTTTCCCTCCTCTGCCTCATCCTGTTGCTAATGAAAAAAAGTCTTGGCTGTAAGTCTCAGAAGCTATTGTCAACTTGTATTCAGCCTCTGGAAGTTATGATTCAGGCAGGACAACTGATGGTTTATTCTATTTTCACATTTATTAATTTTTTTGTATCAGATGTAAATATTGCTTCCTTGTTTTTGTATAGTTGGAGGGTTCTGGGAACTGGCCTGTGGATGATGTAGCAGTCCAGAAGACTAAATCTGCTTTCCTTCTGAAAATTGGAGAAAGGTGGGTCAACCTCAATTCGTTTAACTCTAAGGGAATGGTTCAATCCATGTTATGAAGTTTGCTATGCATTATGATGGCCTATTTTTATTAGGCAAGTTTTGTTTTGTTTTGTTTTTTTTTTTGGCTTATCCTCTTTTAATGTGAAAAAAAAAGCTTAAGGTGAAAATTCTGAAGAACTCAGATAAATTAAGCCATATATAAATTGTAACCATTGGACTGATTTCAAGCTTTGGACTTTTTCAGTTTGCAAAGTACAATAATAAGGGTCCTCTCCTTTTTCAATTTTTCCCCTTATACTTTTTGTTTCTCCAAATACATCATGATGCCTATCTTTGTGATATGATGACCACACATCAATGGAAAGCCTTGAGATTTACAATAGCCCCAACAATGTCCTGCTATGCCCATGGATTTTTTAGCCATAATTTACACCTCACATACACATGCATTTATTCATGTAACCCTAATTTTCTTGATGATCATGATGCTATTTTGGCAGTCTTGAGAATAGTTGGGGCATGACATGTTCTACCACTGAGGCTGAGGTGGATGTCTTTATGTCTGGATATGCATTCGTCTTAGGATTTTGCATAACTGAGGCTTGAACTTTTCGAGAAGACAATGTGAGATTATATTTAAGGTTTAATTCTATTGCATTTCTCTTGAAAATGTTATACTCACTGGATGCTTTTGCACGTGGATGGCGATGATCAAATGAAACAACTTTTTTCTAGAGACAAGGAACTTTATGTCCGTAGCCAGCATTCTAGCATGATTAATGGTTTGCAGGGCATTTTCCCCACTTATGGGCCTGCTGTCCGGTGAGGATGTGGCATTTTAGTATAGATTTAATTGTTTGAACAATCATGCAACTCATCTTTTATCTTCTCTCTCTCT